>CAUOFW020000796.1:0-191413 GCA_963454935.2 Ilex paraguariensis
TTTGACAAAAGTCCAGACTGTATGCCCTAAACTCTTGTTGTTATGTTTCCTCGTTTAGGAGATGTCCGCTCAAGTCGCTTTGGAAAATCTCCATAAAGCATATATAAGGGGTAGAGATAGTTGAGGGGCACCAATGGTCCAGCTAGCCTTGTTCCTCCAAGCCTTGGCACCGTTGGACAAAACATAAGTTTTTTAGTGTATTATTAATGTGTGTGTGCGCATTTGTGTTCGTGTAATAACATGTGTTATTATATACTAGTGCCCTGGATTTTGGTGGATTAGCTTGTGTTAACACTACATGAGATGGAATGTATGCATTTTTGTTAATATGTGTGTGTTTAGGTGCATCAATGTGTGTTTTTGTTGGTGTAGTAGTGTGTGTTGTATGTTTGTATGTTTTGGATGGTGTATTAGTTGGTGTGTGTGATTTGGGATGGTGTATTAGTGTGTGTGTGTGTGTGTGTGTGTTTGTTTGTGTTTGTGTGTTTTGATGTGTTTGTGTTTATGTTTTTTGATGCATTATGTGTGTTTTTTGTGTATTCGTGTTTGTTAAAATAACGTGTGGTTTGTATGTACTAGTGTGTGTATGTGTGTTTGTTTCAGGTGTGCACACACGTGTTTTGTAATAGTATGTGTATGTGTGTGCGTGTTTTTGGTGAGTTAGTGCGCATATTTTTTGTGTATTATTGTGTGTATGTTTTTTGATTTAAGGGGATGTGTGTTTTCATGAGCGTGTATGTGTATTCTTTTAATCAATGTGTTTTAGTGTGCGTTTTTATTTGTACAATGTGTATTTATTTTTATCAATTTTTTTTTTTGGGTGTTTAGGTTTTTATGTTTGTTGCGTGTGGTTGTTGGGGTGTATGTTTTTATGATACTGTGTCTGTATCTTTCTTATCTTGAGTGTTTTGTGTTTTGATGTGTATAACGTGTGTGTGGTTATTACTTTGTTTTTTTTGTCATCGTAGTATGTGTCAGTGTGTATGTACCTCCTTATGTGTCTGTGGTTGTATTTTTATTATGTGTATCTTTGTTGCTATATGACTATTTTAATGTTTTTAACTCTTTGTTTACATGTTTCCGGATTGACCCCATTTTTTGTGACCTCTTTGTAACAAGTTTTGAGTTTTGCCTGATGCAGGAAGGCCACACAAGGACTTATCAAGCCCTTCACTTCTAGAAGTGGATGCCTTGGTACCTTTGTTTAAGAATTCTTGAATGCAATTGGTTGATTTTTAAAAGTTATGTTTTTTAAATGTGGGTTCAGTTAGATCATCTATTAAATTGTTTTGTCAAAAAGTGAGTTTCTTATATTTGGTCAAAGATTGATGGAAAACTCACCAATCTCAAAAAAGAGCTAGCTACTGAAGACTAACTACCGCAGTCGAGGTTAGTATGGAGCGTTTATGTGTTGATCTCGATACATACATAAATATATGTGAACTTACTTACAAATTAGGTACCCAACCTTTAGGCGAGCTTGTTACAAATGAAACCTTATTTTGCAAAAAAAAAATAAAAAACCTTTTTCTTAATTCTTCTTTTCTTTTTTGTGTTAGACCTCGAAGTTCTTAAGTATTTTTCTCAATGATCAACTTAAATCCTTTGCTTAAAATTTCTTGTAGTTATCAAATAATACTTTAGATAAGAATAACGGATATGCATTCTTGTCAGTAGTACTGCAAGTTTCAGTAACACAATTTGGAAAGGGTGGACATGTGTGCATACCTTCATAGGGCATACAGATTTGTGTTATTGCATGTTTACGTGACTTTCTTTTGGATATATTTTAGTGCATATGTTAGTTTCTTTTAAATTGCCTATGATATATATTTTTCCTTAGTAATTGTTTGTTGGGATTGATATATATTTTCCTTAGTAATTGTTTGTTGGGGTTGGGGTTGGGGTTAAAGGGGGGGGGGGGGGGGAGAGGTTGATAGAAATATGATTTGGTCTTTTTTATAATTGGTCTACTAGTCATCATTTAAGATAACTCTTCTGTTGTCAATTACGTCTTTACAATTTTTTGTTCTTTAAGGTATGTGAATCCTATGTTATCAATTCCTTCCTTACAAATTTTTGTTCCTTAAAATTTTCATGCTATTTAACTGTTGTGTATCGTGATTAGATATTCTCTATTGATTGCAGTATATTAAGACAGTGGAGGAGAAGCCAACTTGTTAAACTTTGGGAGAGGCTTACAAGGCAGCATTCTAAGCAGTTACGAAGTTACTCTTAGGCGAGCTTTTTGGTAGTAAACATTATTTCGTTTGATTTAGGTATGATTGTGTAAACTTTTTCATTACTTTTCTTCTCTTTTTTGTCTTGAACTTTGAAGTTCTCAAGTATCTTGCCAATGATCTATCAAATTATACTTTAGATAGGAATGATTGATGTGGATTGTTGTCAATGATAATGCAAGTTCTTGTGACAATTTTAAAACTTTGGAAAGGGTGGACATGTGTGCATACCTTCGTAGGGCATACTGGTTCATTATTTTGCTTGTCTACGTGACTATTACCTTTACATATATTTTATTGCGTACGATAGTTTTATTTAAAATACTTATGATTTTATATTTTTCTTTAGTAATTGTTTGTGGCCGGGGGGGGGGGGGAGGAGATAGAAATATGGTTTGGTCTTTTCTTTTATTGGTTGACTTTGTCATCATTTAAGGTATGTGACTTTTTTGTTGGCAATTACTTCCTTTCAATTTTTTGTTCCTTAAAATTTTCATGCCGTTTAACTGTTGTATCACGAGGTTAGATATACCCTATTGATTGTAGTATATTAAGACAGTAGAGATGACACGAACTTGTTGAACTTTGGGAGGCTTATAAGGTAGCAATCGAAACAGTGATGAAGTTACCTCTAGGCGAACTTTTTTTACAGGTGAATATTATTTTGTTTGATTTGAGGTATAATTGTGTTATCTTTTTTTTTTTTTTTTTTTGTCTTGAACCTTGAAGGTCTTAAGTATCTTCTCTATGATCTCAACAATCAGCTTATGTAATTTGCTTAAGATGTTTCACAGTTATCAAATTATGCTTTGAATAGGAATGACTAATATGAATTGTTGTCAATCATAATGCAAATTCTAATGACACAACTTTAAGGTTTTGGAAAGGGAGAATATTGGTGCATACCTTCGTAGGACATACAAGTTTGTTTTCTTTCATTTTTACGTTACCATTTCTTTAGCATATATTTTAGTGCATATGATAGTTTTTTTTTAAAATAATTATGATTTATATTTTGCCTTAGTAATTGTTTGTTTGTGTGTGAGGGGGAGGTGGTTGATAGAAATATGGTTTGACCATTCCTATAACTAGCAGTTCATCATTTAAGATGTATGATTCCTCAATTGCCAATTACTTCCTTACAATTTTTTGTTCATTTAACTATTGTGTCACAAAGTTAGTTATTCTATATTGATTACAATACATCAAGACAACGGAGGAGAGACCAACATGTCTAACTTTGGGAGGCTTACAAGGTAGTAATCTACTAGTTATAAAGTTACCTTCAGACGAGTTTTTTGTAACTGAAAATTATTTTACTTGATTTGAGGTATGATTGTATAAGTTTTTTCCTTAACTTTCTCTCTTTTTTGTCTTGAACCGTGAAGTTTTTAAGTATTTTCCCAATAATCTCTCAACAATCAACTTTAGTACTTTGCTTAAGATTTGTTACAGTTATCAAACTATACTTTGGATAGGAATGACTGATGTGGATTGTTGTCAATGATAATGCAAGTTCTAGTGACTCAACTTTTGAGCTTCTGAAAGGGAGGATGTGTGCATACATTCGTAGGGTATACAAGTTCATTTTCTTGCATGTCTACGTGACTTTCTTTTGTATATATTTTACTACATACGATAGTTTTCATTTAAAATGTTATGATTTATATTTTTCCTTAGTAATTGTTTGTGGAGGACGATAGAAATATGGTTTGGTCTTTCCTATAATTGGTCTATTTGTCATCATTTAAGGTATATGACTCCTATATTGTCAATTCTTTTTTTAGAATTTTTTTGTTTCTTAAAATTTTCATGCCATTTAACTATTGTGTAACGATTTTAGATATTCCCTATTGATTGCAGTACATTTAGACAATAGAGTAGAGGCTAACTTGTTGAACTTTGGGAGAGGCTTATAAGGCAGCAATCTAAGCAGTTATGAAATTACTCTTAGGTGAGCTTTTTACAGGTGATCGTTAGTTTGCTTGATTTGAGGTATGATTCTGTAAACTTTTTTATACTTCTCCTCTTTTTTGTCTTGAAACTTAAATTAATTAAGTATCTTCACTATGATCTCTCAATGATCAACTTAAGTACTTTGCTTAAGATTTCTTAAAGTTATCAAACTATACTTTATATATAGATGATTAATGTGGATTGTTGTCAAATGATAATGCAAGTTACGGTGACAATTTTAGAGCTTTGGTAAGGGGGATATGTGTGCATACCTTCGTAGGGCATACATGTTTGTTTTCTTGCTTGTCTACATGACTATTTCCTTTACATATATTTTATTGTGTATGATTGTTTTTATTTAAAAAACTTGCGAGTTATATTTTTCCTTAATAATTATTTGTGGGGAGGGGGGAGGTATGTGACCTTTTGTTGCCAATTAGTTCCTTACAGTTTTTGTTCCTTCAAATTTTCATGTAGTACATTAAGACAATGGAGGAGACACCAACTTGTTGAACTTTGGCAGGCTTACAAGGCAGTAATCTATGTAGTGACGAAGTTACTTTAGGTGAATTTTTTACAAGTGAACATTATTTTGCTTGTGTTAGCTTAAGGTTATGATTGTGTTAGATTTTTCCTTTTATTTTTTGTCTTGAACCTTGATGTTCTTAAGTATCTTTCCTATGATGTCAACGATCAACTTATATTCTTTGCTTAAGATTTCTAACGGTTATCAAAATGTGCTTTGGATAGGAATAACTTATGTGTATTGTTGTCTATCGTAATTCAAGTTTTTATGACAACATTAGAGTTTTGGAAAGGGAGAACATGTGTGCATACCTTTGTAGGGCATACTGGTTTGTTTTTTTTCATGTCTACGTGACCATTTCTTTAGCATATATTTTAGTGCATATGATAGTTTATATTTAAAATGATTATGATTTATATTTTTTCTTATTAATTGTTTGTTTGTCTATGTGTGGTGGAGTGGTTTGATAGAAATATGATTTGGCTTTTCCTATAACTAGTAGGTCATCATCTATAGTATATGACTCCTCTGTTACCAATTACTTCTTTATAATTTTTTGTTCTGTAAAATTTTCATGCCATTTAACTGTTGTGTCACGAGCTTAGATATTTCCTATTGATTGCAGTATATTAAGACGATGGATGAGAGACCAATATGTAGAACTTTGGGAGGTTTATAAGGCAGTAATCTACCAGCTACGAAGTTACTTTTAGGCAAACTTTTGTAAGTGAACATTATTTTGCTTGATTTAAGATATGTTTGTGTAAGTTTTTTTCTTTCTATTTTTTGTCTTGAAATTTGGGAGGCTCATAAAACAGCAATCCAAGTGGTTGCTTGTGGAAGGTGTAGATTTTTTTAGGTATTATATGGTATTGATTTTGTTAGCGTTTTTTTTTCTCTTCTCGTGAAGTTCTTAATTATCATCCTCGATCTACATCCTTTGCTTAAGATTTCTTGCAATTATCGATCTATAAAGATACTGATGTTTAAACCATGGTTATCACAATTCACTAAACCCTTAACGACCCATGATCTGGGTACATTGGTCCGAAATAAGGTGGGTTTGCAATCCATGTCACCATAATGGACGATCCCAAATTATATTACTAACTCTAAATTAATTCTCTTTAGAACATGTAGTACAAATATAAAATATATATTAATTGATTATATGTATATAGATTTATTATTATTTATTGTTTTAGATAATAAAAAATCAAGCACAATTATAAGATAAATGGTAACTAACTTAGTGTTTTTGAACGTTCTGTAATATATAATGTTATATAGTAGTGAAAACGATCTATATAAGAGGTCCAAAATAAATTGCGACACAAAATACCGTACAAGCTAAGCCTATCTCTATCGTACCGCGTACCTAAAAAAGTGTCGTACTATATACTCATACCCAAGTAACATTGGTTTAAACTTGATGGTCCTAAACCATGTTGCTTTGGATACGAATGAACTATGATAGTTTTGTTTATGGTAATTCAGGTTCAAGTGACACAACTCTACACACTTTGAAGAGCACACTGATCAGCTTCTTGCATGTCTGCTTGACTATTTCTTTTGAATATCTTTGAGTAGATGTTCTAGTTTTCATTTTTAAATATTAATAATGTGTTTTATTAATAATTGTGGTGGTTGTTTGAAAATTTTCATTGGTAGTAAAAAATTTGATTTAATTATCGTATTCTTGATGATCTTTAAATTTACTAGTTATAAAAAAAGGACACACTAGTTTTCAGACTCCAATTGACTGGGGCACAAAAATTGACGTGTGTTAGTGGCATCTTGCACTACGACACTCCATGAATTCAAAATAAGGCGATGTACTTAAGGTGTTCAACAAAGTCCAGGCGCTATGCCCCAGACTCTCGTTTTGTTTCATCGATTTAGAAGATGTCCAGTCAAGTCGCTTTGGAAAACCTCCATAAAGCATATATAGGGGGTGGTGATAGTTGAGGGGCACCAATGGTTTGGCTAGCCTTGTCCCCCCCCCCCCCCCAAGCCTTGGCGCCATTGGGCAAAACGTAAGTATGTCTGTATTTCTATGGTGTATTAGTGTATGAGTATGTTTCTTTGGTGTATTAGTGTGTGTGAACAGAACGTATGTTTGGGGGTGTTTCTTTTTGGTATATTAGTGTGTATCTGTTAGTTTTTGTTTCTCTATTAGTGTGTTTTATTGTGTTTAGTAGTTTGGTGCAGGAGTATGTGTTTTTTTGGTATACTAGTATGTATTAACGCTGTGTATATGAATGTATATACTAATTAGCTGGGATGTATGTGTGTTTTTTAATGTATTAGTGTGTTCATGTAATAGCGTGTGTTATTGTATATTAGTGTCCGTGTTTGTGACGGATTAGCTTGTGTTAACACTACATGTGATAGAATATATACATTTTTGTGAATATGTGTGTTTAATTGTATTAATGTGTGTATTTTTTGGTGTATTAGTGTGTATGTGTGTATATTTTGGATGGTGCATTAGTGGGTGTGCGTGATGATGGTGTGTGTGTTGCGTAATAGTGTGATTGTGTGTTTTGGTATGTTGGTGTCAGTATTTTTTTAGTGTATTAGTGTTTGTTATCATAGCGTGTGGGTGTGTATGTGTGTTGGTTTTAGTGATGGTGTGTGCATCCATGTATTTGTTTGTGCGCGTGCTTTTGGTGTGTTAGTGTGCATGTTTTTTTGGTGTATTAGTGTGTTTAACAATGTATATTTTGGTGTATTAGGATGTTTGTTTATGTTTTAATGTACTAGTTTGCATGTTTTTGTGTAATACTATTGTGTATGTGTTTTTGTGTAAGAGTAGTTGTAATAGGAAAGACCAACTTACTTTAATTACTCTGTTGCCTATTACTTGGTTATAGTATTTTATTTCTTAAATTTTTGTGCTATGACTCGATGCATAATGTTGCCTATTGAGTGTAGTATCTTTAAACGGTGGAGGAAAGGTCAACCTATTGAAATTTGGGAGGCTCATAAAGCAACAATCTATGCAATTATAGATTTTTTTTCAAGCGAGCATGGGACAAGACAGGTATAGATTTTTGCTTGAGTTTTGACGATTTTGAATCTATGAATGTCTCCAAAAAAACCAAGAAAAATTTTTTAAGAGAAAGCGAAATAATGTGTGTGGTCCTACCAACCTCTCAAAATCCCAAAGTTTTGTAGAGCAAGGAGAAATCTGAAGTTGTTAAAAACCTTTTGCAATTTCATAGCACAAAATTGCATGTTAAGCCTTCAAAGATAAAAAAAAATAGTGATTAAACTGCTTAAATGTACCTCTGGAGGCATTGAAATGATCTCTTGCAGTGCAGAATGGTGCTTTGGATTCCAGTCTGTTGCTGTAATAACGAATTGTCGTGTCGTTTTCAACGAAATTGGCCCCGATGGAGCAGCTGCTACCGCTGATGAAGATGATCGGCTCTTTCCTAAATGCTTACGCACCACCCGAATCCCTGTAGGCAAGTTTCCCGATGTGCCTTTCGGTGGAGGACCTAGGATGTATATCCAATTTTTTTGGGTACGTGGATATACATCTTTGTACTTTATCTTCCTATCTTGAATTTTTATCTTCCTACTTATGGTATTATTATTAATTATTCGTTGAGAAAGCCGCTTTGGACACATCTCACACATCCTTGCGAGAGTAAATTTTGAATAATTGCAAACTTAGATACATGTTCAAGCACTTTATTTTCAAATCGTATGTTGTAGTTTAGCTCAATTCAATCAAGCTTGTATATCCTAACAATACATGCTCAGTAACACTTGAAATTTGAAGAGTTAAATTTTTAAGTAAATAGCACATATATCCCTCAAATTATGATCTTTATGTTAATTGAGTCCTTTAACTTTTTTTTTTTATGGCAATTGAGTCATTCAACTCTCTAATTGTGCTAATTAAGCTCTTATGTCTGCCTCTGATAGATTTATTAACAGAAAGTAATGAAGTGTGCTACTAATGTGACACAAATGGTTGGAGTAAACTATACATATGTAGCCCTCAAATTGTGTAAGTTATTACCAAAATAATGCACTTTTAAAACAAAAATATCATTTTACTGCACTTTTAAACTTATTTATTGATTTATGGCCGTTTTTAAAAGTGGAATTGTTGATTCCATTTTTAAAAATTGTAGTAGATCGGTAAATAAGTTTAAAAGTGCGGTAGATCGGTATATTTGTTTGAAAAGTGTTGTATTTTGGTAATACATTCTCAAACTATAACTCTTGTGTCAATTAACTACCTAATTTTTTTTTTGTGTTAATTGAGATTTTTATATTTTTGTGTCATATAGGCACATGAGTGGCATATTCTAACGGAGGTAGACAAAAGGATTTAGTTAACCTACTTAGAAAGTTCAGAAATTTAATTGACACAAAAAAAAATAATTAGGATTTAATTGACATAAAAATTATAGTTTGAAGACTATATGTGCAGTCGAACTTGGAGCGAACCAAAGTCCAAACCAGTTGGATTCAACATCTCTGCTTTCACTTGAAAAATTCATGCACCCCTCAAAATTATTAAGACACAGTTACCTCCCCGGGAGAGGGGGGGGGGGGGGGGGGCTCTTAACGACGCAACACAATCTTTCGATCCTCTCCCACATGGATCTATGGCACTGTTGTGGCCATCTCTGCCTGAGACAAGCCAATGCCTTCTGCAGTACAATAATGTTGGCTCACTTCTTAATATCCCAACAGTTTCGGTTCCATACCTCTACTGTAATTTCATTGTTGCAAGTTTGGTCAAACTATAATACCAAAAAATTAATTGTTTCTCGATACGATATTTCCTATTTTCTACTAATGAGAGTATGACCCATTTAAAGTATTCAATGTTTTATTATTTCCAAGATCAATAACACAAAATCTAAGCTTAACATCCAGTTTTTGGTAGTCTTGCCCCTCAGTTTCTTTCCATGTCAGAAAAAAGGGCACCTTTCATTCAATGATAAAAAAATCCAACTTCTTTCTAATACATAGACCTCAAACAAACAAAAAATGAAAGCTTGTAAGATCTTCGTTCAGTGGATCTACTTGAGAGAAGGTTCTGAGATTTTGTCAGAGTTTGAACTAAGCAAAAAACCATGGCATATATATAATATAGATTCTGAAAACAGTAAGTCAATCATAACCTTGGAGAAAGAGTTAATGGGTGTGCATACTGCTTTCTTGAATCTTGATAATGTGCATTTGTCCATTCTTCTTCCAAGTTATATTATATATATAGATTTTCCTTTCTTGTAGAGGGAATTGACATGTCGGGTTTTCAAATGGTTCATTGAACCATCACACACTTTTCTCCTTTCTATGGGCATAGGATGGGAAACCATTCTTCTTCGCTTGTGGAGAGGCCTGGGATGGGGGATTTATGTCAATTGTTACACTAACACTTTCCCTTGATTGACTCCATCTGTTCCAAACATTCCTTTTCTAACTTCAAAAAAAGGAAAAATATGATGTTATGTTCATGTATTTGGTTCTCTTGGGGAACTTCCACCGGCACAACTCTTCTTATACAACAGAGGTGTTGTTTCTCAAAATAACGTCATTTTGAAAACATCTCCTACTGTACAACAGAGGAGCTAGACCTGAACTCCCATCTTTCAAATTCCTCATTCTGGCCTCTCGATTGTTGTGTTCAATTGCTGGAAGGTGTAAAGGATGGCTATTTGGCTAATTATTGCAAAATTAAATACGATACATTAGGGAAATTTTTATGGCATAAAATGCTCAAGAAGGAAGTTAGTTATTCGATATCCCATTGATACTTACACCCCCTAGAAAGAAAAGGATAATGTTATTTTTTGACCCATGTTTATTGATTTTAAATTAAAATTTACTCACTATGTGTCACATTATTTAGTTTTTTTTTATTATTTTTTTAATCATTGTGCACAACAAACTGGACCAAATCAAAGAATTAAAAGTCTACTTCCAATTTTTTATTACTTCTACCATACATAGCAATATAGGAAGAGAAGTCAAATTAAATGTCATTGCAACAAAATAACACCGCCCTTGTAAAATATCTCGAACAAATTCATATCTAGAGTATTATTTTTCCACATTTATTCTATATTATTGACACAGTACCGAGCTATTAACATTGAGGACACCTCTAACAAACAATACACGTCACTCTAATTAACAATATACGCAACTCTTTTGAAGAAAGAGAAGTCAAATGAGATTGATACGGCGAACACACACAGAGGGGCCCAATAAATGGATAAATAAAACCATAGGTAGTAAATGGTGTCAAAGGGGTAAAAATGTCTTAAGATTTTGGAGACAAATTAAACTTCAATGAATAGTTCAAGTGATAACAGAAACGAACTGTAAATTCAAAAATTCTGAATTTGAAAATATCTTAATTTCGACGTGAATCACATACTGTTGACCAAATTAAAAAAAATAAAAATTAATCGAAATGCACATAAACTAAATCATACCCTCATCGTTCAACTAAAAAACAAATTGTCTACACAAAATGGGTTGACCTTAGAGTGGGATGTTGATAAGATCAGCTGATCTTACTTCTATAGGTTTGAATTGCCTAGAGAGATCATTATGTTCATAATTAGATGTCAAGGGATAATTGGGTACTTAATATTGTTTCTCTTTTCCAGATAGAACAAAACAAGTTAGTTATTTGGTAAATAAAAAGGAGGAGGGGGGGTTTGGTAGTAAACAATTTTTAATCATAATATACATTGAATCATAGTCTTGGTTGTGTTCTAAGTGAACATTGGGCTTATAACGTGCTTGGTCAATCTCATGCACGTTATGTACCTACTACTTATATGAGAAAATATTAAATATAATAGCGGTAACAACTATCCAAACGTAGTGTCACCGATATACTTATTCTACTTCAAAAATCCGAGACTATTGTTATTATTTCCAACTTTATTATTAGAAAATGTTCTCTAACAACTTCTTTATTATGTCTTCCCATAACAAATATGCTAAAATGTGGAAATACTTAAATCGCAACACGAGATTTTTTTTTTTACTACCGAAAAAAATGGGATAAGAGCAAAAGAGAACACCAAAAAACTATCCCGATTGACCTTCACGGTAGAATCATAAAACACCTGACCGTGTCTGTTACACTTTTCGAGAACGAACCTAAGTTAACATAACAATTTTCAATGTGAGAAATTTGATCGATATCTCACTGAACCGCCCCGTCCCGTTCGGTGGTTGAATTTGGAAGGTTGTGACAGCCGTTTAAGATGTTTATGGAGTAAGATCCAACAATTCAACTTACAAACAGTATTTTTACGATCAATCGTTATATATGAATTAAATTAAGATTAATAATTATAAATTATTTTTAATATAATATTAATTAATCACTTTTTCCGGTATGATAACTCTATTTATCGAGTATTTTAATTCCAAATACGAATGGAGGAAATCAATCAAAATGACAAAACTTCACAACCTGCAGAGAGGTAAGGGAAGGTGAAGGCCGAAGGGTCACTGTAGGGAGGAGAAAAATATTGAGTGTCTGTAGCAGAGCATTTTAAGCCTCTAAGCCTGTTGTCACAAGGAGACAAATTGAATCTCTCATGTATTATCAATTCTCATTATCAACATCAATGAATTCGCCATTTTCGAGATGAAGTAGACCATACCAAACATACAAAAGTCCAAAACATGGGTCCTTCTCTCTCTCCTTCACTCCTCGTTTTTCTCTCCTCTGTGGAAACAAAAGAAAAAATGACGGAAAGATGTTTTTTACTGTTCCGGCGCTTGTCCCCACTTTACCCAGTTCGCTGACCACTAAAGACACCATTTCACCCAAGCTTTTTTTAAACTCAAAGATACCATGTCCCACCCACCACATACAAATCCAAATCAGAACACACCAAACAATGGGATAATGAAATAAGGATTGGATTTAAGCAAGCCTTATTTGTAATTTTTTTATAAACATGTAATTTGACTAATTTTTTTTAATTCAATTAAAAAAAATCATTAACGACCGAATTAAAATATTTATGAAAAAAAATAAATTCATTATAACTTAATTCCAAAAAATTACTAAAATTCAAATTCTAAACCTCAAGACAGTGCAAAACTCATTCTGGTTGCCACCCAAACAAGGAATTTTATTTGTAATCTTTAAGATGCATAGTAAATGCCATATTAATCACCAAGGAAAGGCACCATCAAGAAGTCACAGTGATTATGATTATACATGTACATACAAAGTCCTGAATCTTCTTTCATTTTCACAGAAAAAGATCAGCTTTACAGACATGGAGCAAGTTTTCAGCTACCACTCACCAGTCATTATCTCTCATATTTGACCCTACCCTACCCTACACTACACCCTCTCTCTCTCCCTGGATTTTTTTTTTTTTTGTTTCTGAATATTTTACAAAGAACAAAGCTAGAGTGATAATTGATAACTCATTTCTTAGTAATTGCCACGGTTGAATCTCTCATATCAAAGAAAGACCGAAAAGATCACAACATAGTAGTAGTGCTTTTTCCACTTTGAGCACTTTTCCGGCTTTCTATGGTACTCTCAAATGCAACCCAAGTCTTCTCTTTCCCTTCCCCAGAAGATGAATTTTTTGACAAACCCCCACATTTCTCATGCGATGGATCGCTGACTGAACGCGATAAAATCGACGATTCTGAATCTAAAAACCACCAAAAGAAATATAAAATTTGTTAAGAGTATAATGGAGAAATAATGTGGGCGGTCCTAGCAACCTCTCAAACTCAGAGTTTTATAGAGAAGAAATCACATGTTTAAGCCTTCAAAGATCAAAAAATATAGTGATTCAATTGTTTAAACGTACCTCTGGAAGCATTGAATGATCTCTTGCAGTGCAGAATGGCGCTTTGGATTCCATCCTGTTGCTGCAACAACGAATCGTCACGTCGTTTTGACGAAATCGGCCCCGATGGAGCAGCTGCTACCGCCGATGAAGACGATCGGCTCTTTCCTAAATGCTTACGCACCACCCGAAGCCCTGCCGGCAAGTTCCCCTGCTTCTGATTCTTCACAATACTCGTCGGATCCGCCACTTCTGTAACTTCCGAGTCGCATTTCGGTGCCGGAGGCGATTTCTCCGCTGCCGTGGCTTTTGTCACCCCGGATAAGCTTAATTGCCCCGAGAATCTCAGTTTGTCACCGTATCGCTTCGAAACGCGAACGTAAAGAGGCTTAACCATTTTTAAGTACTTTTGCACTACATCTTTCGAAAATCGCTTGTCATCTGAAGCTGTTTCCTCCAAGTTCTGCTTCTGCGCTTTGTTATTAGCACCTTTTGAGCTACTATCTCTGGTAAACAGAGACATAATCGGAACTTCTTCCACCTTAAACTTCACCGTGAAGAACTTGCTGTTCGTTTGGTTTTGCTTTTCTTGCTGATTTTCCAATTTTTGACTCTCTTGTGGTTTAGAACTCTCTGAAACAGATCCATTACCTTGTGTTTTTTCAGGTGCATTCGGTTTCGATTTCTTCAACTTCAACATTAGGAAAGAAACTCGTAATTTCGTAGCCGATCTTAACAAGGACGCAGGAAATTGCGACTTCGAGTTAGATTCTGAGCCGTTCAAAGGCTCGACTGGAACGAGGCGTCCTCGTCCTTTGAAGAAGAGATCATCGGAAGGAGACAACGAGACATTCGGCTCCGTACAGTTAGCGCTCGAACCAGATGACAATGTGAACTTAAACTCTTCCTCACTTTCACCGTCGGATGCTTCAGAATCCATATCTTCCTCGTCTTTTTCTTCATTATCGTCATCATCTTCTTCGCAATTAATGCCATCAATTTCCTCACTTTTCATTATTTTGTCTTCTTCGTCATCCTCCTCCTCCTCCTCGTCTGGTACGGCGAATTCCAAGTCAAAAAATGGTCCATCGTCGTCGGTGTCAGTCTCTGATGTTTGAGGACTGACGGCCGTGACTATGGTTGTTGTAGCGCAGGCTTTGGTGGTGCGCGCATTAGTGGTGGCGTCAGTGGCGAAAACAGTACCACCTCCGCCACCATTACCACCACCGCCTCGCCAGTATTTGAGTAAGCTAAAAGCCTCCATGGTTGGGAGAGCCAGTATACAAGCTGTGGCTTCTTCAGATTTCAGATAAAGAAGTAAAGAAGGGGTTAAAAGGAGAGAGAGAGAGAGAGAGTTTAATGGAGGGTGAGACAGTACAAAACGGACAAGGTGATAGGTAGGGAAAGCAGAAGGGTAAACCTTTTTTACCAGCAAAGGAGCGAGAGAGAGAAAGAGAGTAGAGTGCAGCGCGCTGAGCCTTTAATACGTGTCTGCGTGAGAATTCGTGCTTACAGAATAGTCATGTGACTACCAGACCTGCACTACTGCACCTGCTTGTTCATTTATTGGAGTTTCTGCGCCAATTATCGTTCTCTTAATACATAATTTTATCTTTATTATTGGTTACTAATTTCTTCCTTAATTTACTATTATTTCCAGAATAATTAGGGTGGGTTCAATTCTTGCTCTTACTTTTTCACATTAAAACAATGAGAATGTATCCGATCTATTGGAGTAATTACTTATGTCTATTAAATTTGTAATTGAGTGATTAAAAAAGGATGACTATGCAAAGGCGTTCAGCCATGTAGTATGACTCGGGCTAGTTAATATAGTATAGTGACCCCACCCTCTACTTATTTTCCCTTTTTCTGTGCCCAAAATCCCGCCCACCCTATTTAGAAACCCCTTTCCAATTCTCTCCCCCAATCTCATGAGACACAAGTCCAGCAGGCCCCTGCCTTAACTTGTCTCCAGACAACTTTAAACAAAGGAATGAATAAGATAAATCCTACAGCCTATTAACGGAGGGACTAACGAACGAAAGGCGGGTGAAACAGACATATATGGTACATGGTTTGCCTAGCCCCTTGAATTATGGGTTCAAAGTTCTTTCTTTTCTTTATAAATTGTCTACTTAA
Organism: Ilex paraguariensis; assembly: GCA_963454935.2. Taxonomy (NCBI): domain Eukaryota; kingdom Viridiplantae; phylum Streptophyta; class Magnoliopsida; order Aquifoliales; family Aquifoliaceae; genus Ilex; species Ilex paraguariensis. The sequence continues at coordinate 15,687 of CAUOFW020000796.1, forward strand.
GGTGTGTTCGTTATCCTAAATGGCCTTTGGGGGCATGTCAGATCTCAATGCTTAATTATATTTTTTTGTAATCGTTATTTCCTTAATCTAAATTTTATTTAGCAAAAAAAAAAAAAAAATTATGTGGGCGAAGAATAGGTGGAGAGGGTAAATGCTCTCACCAATTAGGATATTTATCTTAGATCAAATAAAAGTATGTTCTGCAGTGGACAAGTTATGTGAGTATTTATAGCTCGGACAAGTTAGACTGCCCCATAAGTTGCTCATAGTTTCCCTTGTACGAGAGTCAATGTTGTATTGACATCTGTATTAAACTGTAACTATCTCGATATCGATGGCTGCTCTATGTCATTAAAAGTTAAAAAATTTGGGTGAAATTGATGAAAACTGTCTAATTTTGTTACAACTCGCACAAATTTTATGCTACCGGAATGAATCCTTGTGAATTGGTCATGGGACAACAACAAAGTTTTATAAATTTAGTGAGTTGAGATATAAATTTTTTGATATTTTTATAACAAAAAAGTTCAACTTTTTAGATCATGTTGTACCATTTAGGGTTCAAGTTAAAACTTTTTTAAGGAGTTATTTATAATTTTTTTGGGCAATTGAGACAATCCAAATTTGTTAGGATCAATCATAACATTTTAGAATTGATTCTAATATTTTTAAGATCAATTTAAAAATATATTTAAATATTCAAAATAATTCTCAAAATTTATAAAAAAGAAAAAACATTTTACGATAGGGTACCAAAATTTGTGTTTCCTACCATAGTCCTTTTCCTATTTTCATAGCAAGAAAATTATTTTGTGCGTATAACACCATATGACAGTTGAAGGGAGAAAAATTCACAACTTTTAGAATAAAGAGATTTATTGTAGGGTGAGTACTCAAGATCGTCTCTAACTTACAAAATGAAAAATTATCGTAGATCGATGGAATAACAGTCAGAGGTATTCAAATGTTTAAGTCAACAATGACACAAGAGAGGAGAAACAATTCATGGGAGAAAGTGTGATTACCTTAGTCTAAAGCTTTACTTGGTATTTATAGGGAGCCCATTCTGATTATTTAAAACTAAAATGCTAATTAAAATATGGTGGCATACCTAAATTTCAAGCAGAGCTTCTATTTGAACCTTAGAGTTTTTTCTTTCTCATTAGTCAAATTTTTTAAGTCACGTGCTAATTATGTGTTCCTATGATTCAAGCAATTTTTTTACGCGTTAATTATGTGTTTAAATTTTTTGAGATAGTTTAAATATTTGCTCGATTGAATCTTATCCTTTACTTAGCTGAACCTACTTTAACATGACCAACATAGTCTTGCTATTTGCTCGATCGAACCCATTTTAGCTCAGTTGAGATAATCTATCTATTTACTTGGTTGAATCTTATTCTCTGTTCGATCGAATCTACTTTAACTCGACCAAATACATTATATCTCTCCAAATGGTCCTATTTAATCTCTTATTCACCTTATGCCCTGGTTCAAACTTTTACATTAGCGTCAAATGTACTTTGAAATCCTTCCTTTAGCTATTTTATACATGGTGTTGATATTACCCCCTTCAACAATTTTTTGAAAAAGTTAACTCGTAAGTTCTACAAATTAATAGGCCGTAAATAGAGAGAAGTTTGTTTCGAGTCCTTCGGGTCGAGGATTGGACCCATTGGGCTAAATGTTTGGGCCCACTTTGCTTTCTCCAGACGTAAAAGGACTGCTGCAACTCTCCTCCGACTCAACCTAATTGGCCAATTGCAGTATTGAAGTCACCTGCAAACATGCATATAAAGGGGACCACCACATTTATTGAGTGGGGTTAGATCTTCGAAAAGGTTTGACTTTCAAAGTCATGGATTAATCTCAGCCCTTGATATCACAGATAATTGAGCAATGACCCACATTACAGTCAGAACTGGGATTTTGAGAAGAGCTTTCCCAAGCCACGAACAGATCGAACCATTCATGAATTCATAAAAGTATCCTAACCACCGGCACCATGTGGAGTCTGCCAATTATTTTTTGTTAGTACATATGGTTTTTTTGGTCAAATAAGAATGTGATATTTTATTATCCAAAAGTATAATGCAACATAAAATTTGAAAGTCTAAAAAATTCATTTTACTATAAAATAGATTTTTTTTTTAGTATAACGATAAGAGTTGTTTAGATCAACTTGTGCGTACCTTACTAGTCTACTCCCCGATTCAATTAAAGACACGACATCTACGCTAAAATTAAGAAATTCATGAAAGGTAAATTTTTCATAATTAAGGGTGTTAATCGAGTCGAATTTTGTAAGTTTGAGCCCGATCCTAGCGAGCTTGTTTTTTTAAATGATCCTAAAAAATTGTTCAACCTCAGTTCATTTAGAACTCGAGTCGAGTCCGAGTCCGAATAGCTCAACTATTTTACACGTAAATAGACCAAATTTAGTGATCTTAAACCGAATTTTTTAGACTCTGTTTTTTAAACTAGTTTAAAAAATTATACAAATTTAACTCGTTTAAAACGCGAGTCAAGTCAAATTTTATTTGAATCGAACCCGAATCAACTACGAATAGTCCGTCTTGATTAACACATCTGCTCATAGCCTCCCGTTGAACTTTCTCAATGAAGAATTACCCTCACTTCACAGTAAATGTTAATTGAAGGCTGACAAGGCAACTTAGTTTCTAGATTTATAATGACTGCATACCTCTTTATTCATTTAAGAAAGGGAGAACAGTATTAAAAGCTTTGTAAAAGTGTTTACTTTAATAATATCTTTGGATTGGGCGGATGAGGATTAGCATTAAAGACACCCCTTTTCCAATAATTTTTTCTTCAGACTCATAAACATGCACATCTATCTAAAAAGCATCTTTTATAAGCATACACCCATCACATGCAAACTTGATAATTGTGACCCCAAAAATCAACCTATTTATCTAATCGCCTCTAAATTTGTAGATTTTTTTTTTAATTTTCACATTGAAGGAATTACCAGCGAGCTGAAAATATCAATTCAATTAATTAAACGAGTATATATAAGTGAGCAATAGATAACCAACAGATTAAACTTTTTGTGACTATTCATATTGCATCACCATTGGACTGCTTTCGTCACTACCACTACAATACGACTATCACCACTATTGTTATTACAACTGTTACTGTCACTATCATCGTCATGAGAGAAGGTACTTTCGTCGAATTAGCATTAACCTACCTTTCAACTTTCTATCAAGTCAAACATGATTTTATCGAGCCCTCGAAAATATCTGGATTGTACAATTTAGTTTTTCATTAAAAAATAATATTTAGACTTAATTTAGAGATCTAATTAACTACAGATATAAATCTCTGAATTAAACTTTAAAGCATAGTCATACTAATTTTAAAGTAATCTGTTTAAATAAGAGGACATGTATCTCTTTAGTAAAGGTATGCTTCCTCGTAGGGTATGTTTGTTTCGAGTATAAATTTTATGTGGTATAAGGTTTTATATTCATTCTACTCAAATTCAATAGTATATTATACCCGGTGTTAAACTATAATCTCATCCTTCTTGTTGTTTGTTTATCACAAATATTATCTCTGTAATACCTACTTAAAAAAATCAATAATTGCAGCTAACAAATATAAAAGACAATTTTAATCTTTAAAAAGTCAAAAATTGCTGCTAGGCTTTTGTATGGGAATTGTATTGGAGGACATTTCGGTCTTTTTAGTTTATAATACCTATACCAAAAATATAATATCACCTCCTAGGTGGTATTCATTAAGATCTTCTACTAGGCATTATGACTACTATTCATAGCGGGTTGGTATTACGACCCAAAAAATAATACTGATTATAAAATATCAAACAAATAACGTATAAGATGAATCTCACATACTATTTTTTTAATACCATCTCTTTATATCGCGCTAAGACCCAAAACCCGTAGCTTACACAACCAAGTTAAAAAAAGTATGAAGGCCTGCTCTTTCTTTGCAATGCTTTTCAACGTTAACTGTGTGTTCTGACCCCCCTTGTTTAAAGGGTGTTTGAAAAGCTAGTCAAAAGACCTATTTCTAGCTATAAGCTACATTAGGGTGGTAGAGGAATGGAGGTCCTGGTGGATCTAACCATGCCATGCCGCCTCTCAAGTGCCTCACCTTAGCCCTGCATGTATCCTCAGCAATCCAATGCTGCGTGAAAGCAATAATTGATGCAAGAAAAGTTACGATTATGTGCAACCAACGCTTCCAAAACGAGAGACGCCTTTCAAGAAAAACTAGATGTATAGACATTACTCCCGTGTAAATAGAGAAATAGATGGACATCACATATAATTACCTGTGTGAAAAAAGAAATAAATGCACTAGACCGTTCAATGCGTTTTAAAAAGAGTATTATTGAAGTAAAAGAGATTTTTATCCCGGAGAAATCTTAGATTAGGTTAATTTGGGATTGTTTGACAATTTTAATAATTATATCATTATTCAATACTTTATCCAAACAAATTATTATACGAGACAAGTGTGGACTCACTACTTTTCAATAACTGAACTAAATGAGAGATAAGGAGGTATAAATTTTAGATTTGTCTTTCTTCTCTAGCTGGATGAGTATGAAATGAATGAGGTTGTCTAACCTAATCAATCCGAATGTAAACACACAAAATTTAATACCTATCAATTTCTCCCTCATGTGTGAATTACATCGGACTTAGCTCCACCTTACTCTTTATGAGTCATTGCATTACCACTATGTTAAGGGTTGTTACACACCAAGACCCGCATCTTATTCTTTTGCTAAGGTGTGTTTCCATGACTTCAATACTAAGAATTCATTACTTTTCTTAAGAGTCATTATTAATACAGACACACTACAGCGTTTTTTTTTAAAATTCACTTAGAATCGTCAATTATTAGCTTTAATATCACTTGTTGGCAGAATAATAATCTAAGATCGTGACTTGCGAACCTATTCCTCGTATATTATGATACTTTTACTTCGTTTTTTTATCTGATGTGAAATACACACATATCTAATACCCACTAGAAAGGGGAATAATGAAGCAGCACATGAATTAGTAAAAAGGGTCCTTGCTATGCAATTTACAGGTTGCCTACCATCAGATGGGTTGCCAAATTCAGCCTTGTTGAAGACCATCCAAGATGCCCAGACAGATTTGGTTTCGACTTAGGATGGAATTACTTTTACTATACTTCTTCTTTATTTATATCTAAAAAAAATCCTAATACGCAACTTTCTATTGGCTTGTGCAGACAATTACTAAGAAAGCTATGCCAACCTTGGCCCCTCCCCTTCCCTTTCCTTTATTATCCATTTATGCACCACTTTCATCGAGATCAGTTGCCTTTAGCTTTGTGTACTCAACGCTGGTAAAGATTGAGCATGGGCCTGATGACCCACCCGGCCCAAAGTCAATTTGCCTAACTGCGATTGATTGCGTTTTCCTTCGTGACCAGAGGGGCCCCTCCCAAATTATCTCTGTCCTGATAATCAAAGTTGCCTGATTTTCTTGCTTTTTTGCTTGATACTTTGTGCTATACTTTTGTACTGCCTGTTGAATCTTGAATAGAAATTAGAGGCCTATCTAGTAGGTCCTTGTGCACAGACAATTTATTAACTTTACCAAACTTTAAGAGGGCCCATTTTAATATTTCCCTATTGAGGCTCTTCCCAAACTTTATTGTGAAGATCGCAGAGAGTCTATTACGATGACTCTCTCTCTCTCTCTCCCTATCTGCAAACTCAAAAGGTAATTTAAATGATAATAAAGACAAACTGTAAATCTAAATGTTCTAAATTTGAATTTTAAAAATTCTTTATGATCATACTATAAAAAATTTATCTTTTATAAATATCTTAACTTCAGTGTGGATGGTCTGCATTTAACCGGATTAAGTAGAGAATTAAATTGATCCAAATACTCTTAACCGTTGAACCACAAAAAAAAAAAAAAAAAAAAAAACCCTTTGCAGGCGCATTTATATAATCATTCAATGCATAAGAACACTTGAAACTCATTGGCTAATATGGAAAAATAACTTCGACTCTTTTGCGAGTGATCATGGTTGACTTGTACCCATGGTTTGCGAGTGATTTGGTTCATCCCGAATTTACGTCGTAGTCACAAGTGTAAAGCCCACATGCAAGAGACGATTCTCGTGCATAAAAACAAGGGAAAATAATCAAAGCTGTAACCTATATTTTTACTATTTAGTGGTTGGAATAAGCTTAAACCACTGTCTTTGGGGATTGTCGGTACAATTGGGAACATCTTTAGCATCATCACTTACACACACACATCTTTTTGTCAAAATGGTAGTGTTTGAAGAGTGCCATTCTAAACACAAGTACCTTCCTAGTTCATCTTGAGCAGCTACATGAAGCTTGGAGCTAGAAACAAGCTTCCACATACTCTTCTGGCTCGAGCAATCATCGGAAATAATGGCCGGAACCCCATCAGCCACTGCGGTAAGACATCCTGAAGAATCCGTCAGCCGGATCGGGCCTCCATCTTCGTGGTGTGCCCAAAAACTCCAATCTTGGCAATCGCTTGTGAAAAAGCTGTCCTTGGCTGCTTGAACACATTGCCCACTTTGGGGATGATACATGATAAAGGATATGTTTTCTGTCATTTGATTTTGCAATTCCCCTAAGGAGGAAGAAAAGTACAGTTAAATTAGTCACATCTTCGAACAATAAAATATTATATTAACCAGTCGAATCAACCCTCGCAACTGATCAACCTACTAGAGCTTACGATCATTCAAACACGTAAGTTCAGAAGAAAAATGGCCGACTCGCAGGATAAGGGTGGGATGGTGGGGTGAGATAGCAGTAAATTAGTCCAAGCAGCCACAAATCCCTTGTTTGGATGGTGAACAGTGGGTTGGGATTAGACTGACATGAATAGTATTGCACTATTGCTATCCCTTTCTATGTGGGGATTATTCCATCTTATGGGATAGGTGGGATGAACTAGGATTTTTTGGTGGGGCCAGACCGGATTATCTTCCTGAAAGACTAATTTACCTTTGAAAAAACCAATCCCAATGGATAAATCGATATTTACATTTACCCTTGAAAAAAAAAATCAATTTCAAGGGATAAATCAGTATTTTGATGCATTTTCATCCCAACCCTAGGAATTCAAAGACAATGAGCAAGCAAAGGATTAGATTCCATTAGATAATTCGAATGCCACACATTTCTTTGGATCCAAACCAACTTGGGGCTGGACTAGGTTGGATTAGATAATCAATCCAATACAAGAATGTCATACCATCAAAACATGACCCGAAAGTATCATGAATATACTCTAAGAAAGGCTAACCAAACCGTTCGTTAAGAAACCCTATTCCAGTGTCCAGCCTACCCTCAAAGAGATGTCAGGTCTGTTCCGGATGAGACATGTCCTTAAACCAATTCGAATTACTCTAGTTCGAATAATCTACGCAAGCATAAACCCAGTTCATTAGGAGGCCCAAATCAGAAAAATCATACCTTGGGTCATCTGTTTTATAAGCTGTAGCCTCTGTTGCACAGTTGAATTTCTAAGATGATCCCAATTAACATCAAACATCCCATACACTTCCTCCGAATCAACCTGCCCTTCCCTCAGCATATAACTTCCCTGCAAAGCCCACAAGGCCCAATCAATATCTCTCTCCGCCATAATGCTTAACAAGCAACCCAAATACCTGTTATCTCCCTCATTCACACCTCTCTGATCCACACCAAATTCACTCAAAAACAGAGGAGCCGGGTTGTTGCTACTCCTACTAGTACTACTCATCATCACAAAGGCAGACTGTTTGATAAATTCCTCTGTCACGTTTGCACACTCCTCATTCGTTTCAGACAACCATTTCTGTTTCGGGTTGAAAAACCCGTACCAGTGTGCCTCATACACCAACTTGTTGCTGAAATTCAATTCCAATGGCTTCTCCTTCAAGAAGCTCAGGTTGGTTTCGAAAGATAACCCTGACACCACCACCAACACATCTGGGTTTTCGCTGTGAATCGCGGTGGCTCCCTCCTGGATGTATTTATACCAACCGGTCTCGTTCTGGTGCGGACCACGTAGCTCATTCCTCAAGCTCATGGCCACTATCGCCGGATTACCCTTATACCGATTCGCCACCATAGTTAATCCCAGCAACCATTCATTGGAATCAAAATACAGATCTCCAAAGAACCCGTTTCCATCATTCTCACTACAACACCACTTGGGTAGGCTAACATGGTTATCCAGCACCACCATGATATTATGAGCTCCAAGCTCATCGACCACAGCTTTCTGAGCATCAACGAGGGTCAAGTTCAAAAACAGAGGATTGTACTGAGTCATACCTACCATGGCCTGTTTGAGACCCAGCTGATCTAGAGACTCTGCAACAGTGCGGTTTGAAAAACGAGTGAACATATAGGTGGCCCAAGTGAGGCGTACACAGTTAAACCCCATTGCACCCACCTGCTCTGCAATGTATTTTAATGGCTTCTTTTCAATCCCTTCTGGTAACATGGGTTGAAGATGGGCAGCCCAGTTGACGCAGGTCAGTTTCTTTCGATTTCCACCTGGCTCCTCGATGATCCATCTTGAGTTTGTAGAGAGAGGAAGTGAGTGGTACAGAGTTGGAAATAAGAAGAAGAGAGTGTAGAGGACAATTTTCAAGGTTTTTGGTTGCATTTCTGGGCAAAGGACCTCAGAAATTAAAGAGATCGAGCCACACATTTCTTTGTAAGGTGTTATGATGCTTTTACAGGTGGGTGACATGCATGAGTCCAACCAATATTGCTTCCACCTGCTTAATTAAGAAGAAGAGAGTGTAGAGGACAATTTTCAAGGTTTTTGGTTGCATTTCTGGGCAAAGGACCTCAGAAATTAAAGAGATCGAGCCACACATTTCTTTGTAAGGTGTTATGATGCTTTTACAGGTGGGTGACATGCATGAGTCCAACCAATATTGCTTCCACCTGCTTAATTAATTCAATGAGTTGTTATGATCAAAGCAAGGACACTCCTTCTTAATGAGGCGGTTCTAGATAATTTGAAACCTTTTCTATTTTTCAATTAAAATTTATTTTTCTCATTATTTAAGATACAAAATTTTTAATTTTTTCTATTGTTAGTAATTAATTCTATGACTAAGGGTATGTTTATTAATTCAAATTTAACACTTAAAATAAATATATTCAACACTTATTAATTAAGTTCATTTGATAATAAAAATTTAAACTCTCTTAATATATTAAGTGTTCCTTAAAAATAGATTATAATATTAAGTAGGAGATCTTTTACTTAATTCTGAAAGCTGAAAATGCTCAGCAAAACCATCTTTAAATATATTTACAATATAACAATTATACCCCGAAATATTTTACAATTCTATTAAATCACTAATTAGTCTTCTCTTCAAAATCTTTAACTTATATATTCTCATTGTCGATCTCTTTTTTTTTTTCTTTCTCTTGTCTTCGGTAACAAAAATATACATACATAATTATAATTACACACACAAACGTACACACTGCACACACACAATTACACACATACATATGCACGGTACACACACATACTTACACACACACACATGATGCACACATATATTATTAATGAAATCTAATTTATTTTATTTTTTTAATATTATTTGATTATTTATTAGTTATTCTTTTTTTATTAGATATTATTATTCACTTATCATGTTATTCAATTTATTATTGTTCACTTATTGTGTTATTCAGATATTATTTATTTATTTATTTTGATAAAATATTTGTTAAATGTAAACTACAATATAATAATAATGATTATGATTTATGTTAAAGAGTAAAAGGGTAAAACTGAAAATTAATTTATTTTCAGATGTCAGCTCTGTGTAGTTATCAAACAATTTAATTCAATTCAGCACTTAAATTTCAGTGAATACCAAACAGTCCACAAATTCAACATTTAATTTTCAGACTTCAATTTTCAGTTTTATCAAACACCACCTAAGTATTCAATTTTTCTTGTGACCTTAAAATTTTTTTTATAAACAAGCCACATATAATGTTTTTTTAGGAATGTAAGCCATAATTAATGTTAATAAATTAAAAATATATGTTATTTAAGTGTTCAAAGTGAGCGTCGCACATTGAGAGAGAGAGAGAGGGGGGGGGGGATGGGTTGATGGTAATTTTTCATTTCTATGTGATTTACAGAACAAAAGCATTTAAAAACGAAGCGTATGAACACTCCTCAATGGTTTTTTAGATTACATGTGACTATTGTTTAGTTTTTTAGATATAGTCTTATATTTTTTTTATCCCTAAACTTGGATTTTTATGAGATTTTTTTTTTTTTTTTGTGAGACTTAGGCTTTTATAGAGCCTACAATTTTAATTTTGGGATATGTTTATAAAAACTGTGAAAAGTAATAAATTTTTTTTAAAATTTGGGACCTAAAAAAATATTTTGGTGGGCCTAATGTTTCAGTTTTTAATTTCATAATCTATTTAAAAAATTTAAATACAATATTGTAGATAGCATTATCTCTGGGTCTACCTCTCGTGTTGGATTCTAATTGTCATTTCATAAGCCCAACCCCAACCCCAACCCCAACCTGACGTTCGTCCTTTAACTTGTGCCAATATGGCCTGAATTTACACCTTTCTCAATGGTGCTACTTCACGGAATCTTCGAGTTTTGTTCTACCCTTGGGATAGTTTGAAAAACCATCGAAGCCAACCACTACTATAATTTAAGGAGTTGTCTATGGGACCCAAAGAAAAAATAGTATTATATTTATTTTTATTATATTTGTATGTGTTTTTATCATTATTATAATATTAAAAAATAATAATTTCTTTTATACTGAAAAAATGTTAAAAATAATTACTATAACTGTGATAAAAACACCCATAAAAATGATAAATTTTTTAATTATAAAATAACTTATAAAAATTTAAAAAATATTCATTAAAATTTCAAGGTATAATACCAAATTACTCTTATTTATTTTTTATTGGGTAGCAGTAGTCAAGTCCCTTATTTAATGTGTTATAAATGATGACACTCAATTTTGTGAAAAAGGTTATTGAAAAAGATTTCCTCCAAGCCTTCACATATTAATTAGACAATTGCTTTTAAGGCTGTCTCCTCTAGCCAAAAAATATAAAACATGTTCACAATATATACAAATTTTCATACCAATTATAAATCCACAATAACAATAAAAATAAAATCCACTAAATGGTATTCTAAATTTCTAATTTGGAGATTTTATTCAATTTGGGGGTGTGATTTATAATTATTAACTTTCTAACAAGCATTTATGTATTAAAGTATTGTCCATATATAAACATAGATTGTGTGTGCGCACATGTAAACAGAGAAAAATAGTGAAAACGAGAAGACCCAGTAGCATCTCTTTACTCTATTGCTAACTGTGACTCTGAGTGTGTGTGCGTGGAAAGAGAGAGGGAGAGAGGAGAAGAAGAAGAACCGAAGAAGACAGAGAAGAGGGGTCTGGTGCTCGAGATCTGGACCATCTGAATTTTGGTGTTCGAGATCTAGATCCGTGATGTCAAGCCGCTGTTCGAGAGCTCGATCTGGGGAAGACGAAGAAGATGAAGGCTGGTTTTGAACATGCCGGTTTTTTAATCTTCGGTTCACCGGTTTTTGGCTTAAACCGGCCGGTTTTCCGGTTCTCCAACGGTTTGATTATCCAAACGGTTTTTTTATTAAATTGGACCATTGAAGATCCTGATTCACTGGTTCGAACCTTCAGTCCGGTCCGATTCTAATAATACTGATTAATTACAAAATATCATTTCATACAAAAGAAGCAAGGGGTCGCAGTCAAATGAGAATCAAAGGTAGATGGCCGACTCTATGTTACGCTCGTCCTTTAACTTTAACTTGTGCCTCAATATTATACGACTTGAATCAAACGTTGGGTTGGGTTGGGTTGGGTTGACGGATGATGACGAGAAGGCCGAGTTAACGTTACGATCGTCCTTTTATTTGTCAATATGGCTTGAATTTACGCCTTTCCTCACGGCTGATGCTCCTTGAGGGGAAACTTCGAGTTTGGTTCTACTCTTGGTAAAGTTTATGATCCGTTTAATAGGAAAGAATAAAAATTAGAAGTGATATGTATTCTATCATTCAACGAAGAAAAGTAAGAATGATACATTTTTTTTTATTTGTGTTTAATTGAATAGATTAAAAATAAAAATGACTAATTTTATTTTTTTTGTGTTGATTACGATTAGAGGTGACAATTGAGTCGTGTCAGATTCGTGTTGAGTCAGGTCATTTTCAAGTTTGTGTGTCAGGCCATTTTCAAGTTCATGTCATAAAATTTGTGTTGAGTTCGAGTCATGTAAAATTTTCACCTTTACTTAAGATGAAAAAAATATTTTTTTAATTTAAATTTTTTATTTAAATTTTTATTTTTCATTTAAAAAAAGAAATATATATGCATACATATTTTATCATTGTATTTTATATAAAATTAATGTATATGTGATATATGTATATATCAAAAAATATATAGACAAATAAGATACATCTCAACACAAATAATTAACTTTTCATCCACTTTTCTTCTGATTTTGGTGAGTTGGAAGGAAAGTTGATCCATCCACTTTTTTATCCTTATTATTTTATTTTCTTATCAAACATGATGTTTTATTTATCTTTCCAACTTTCTATCTTTTTATTTTTCATCATACCAAACGGAGCATTAATAAAAACTCTATGGGCTCGTTTGATAGACATATTATGAGGAGATTAAATATTGAATTATACTATTTTTTATTTAATCGAGCCCAAATTACCTATAGGCACAACCTTGCAAAACATAATTAGTTAGAAATGAACGGTTGTACCATAAAATATTTTTTCATTGTATTGAAACGAAGTGTAACACTATCTTTAGATTCTTTTTTCTGCCTTGTAGATCAATGACTTAAACTAATTTTTTTTAAATAGGCTAACAACAAAAAAAACATAGATGAAATGAATAATAATGTAAGTCACCGGAATGACAGCGAAATTACAAAGCAACAAGAAAATGCAAGAAATTAAACAGCGTAGAATGGGTCAAGAATGTTGTTTGTAGGAGTGTTGATCGTTGGATCTCTCTCCCTTTCTCTCTCTGTGACTTGTGTCTTTGTATTTATAGGCCGAAACTTTTAATCGTTAGTCATTTTTCCTGACCACCTAGCCAGTACTCATGGCTTCTCTTGTCAACCACTATGAACATGTCTTGAACCGTCTGTAATCAATGGCTCTACAACGTTATCTCTTGACATGCCTCTCCATTTTCTGTGATTATTGGTAATCTTTTTGTTGGGTAAATATTTAAATATTTTGTCAAACATGACTTCACTCGTATAACGAAGAATTATACAAGTTTTATTAAATGTAGGTTAGACTCATTCTAGATAGTATATATCTGTTAGTTATAAGCTTTTGCTTCAAGAGAACGTCATTTGATTTTAACAAAAAATTATCACACGTTACCATTTACACAATAAAGACATTTTATTTGTGAAGGTGGCTGGACCTTGATTAATTGTCTAGACTGTTCTAAGTACTCGTTATCGGGATCAAGCCGATTTGTAGTTCAAGAATATTAAATTATTATTATTATTTTTGGGTAAGATCGACGGGTAGATGACCCATTGATCTTGAATAGACAAAATATTCATTATGTTTGAAATGGGTAAATAACCATTTGAATTGATATGAGTTTAAATATCACTTGATTGTGGAGGAGCTGTGACTGCACCTAGTTTAATTAGATTGCCTACGTATCCGAAAGGAATCAAGTCAATCGTAGTTCATGATGAAGAATTTGGAATTTATTTGAAGTTGATTTGGACTTGCGACTGTGTTTAATTTAACTAGACTGCTTATATATCCAAAAGGGAATCAAGTCAAATGTAATTTAGAGGAAGAATTTGGAATTTATTTAAAGTTGATTTGGACTTGCGACTGCACCTAGTTTAACTAAACTGCTTATGCATCCAAAAGGGAAACAAGTTGAACGTAGTTCAAAAAAGAATTTGAAATTTATTTAGGAGTGTGACTGTGCCTAGTGTAAATGTTGGATTGCCTACGTATCCGAAAATGAAATCAAGTTGGACGTAATTTGGAGGAAGAATTTAGAATTTATTTGAAGTTGATTTGGACTTGCGACTGCGCCAAGTTTAACTAGACTGCCTACGTATCCGAAAGGGAATCAAGTCGAACGTAGTTCAGAGGAAGAATTTAGAATTTATTTAAAATTGATTTGAATTTGCGACTGCGCCTAGTTTAACTAGACTGCCTACGTATCCGAAAGGGAATCAAATCGAACGTAATTCGAAAATTTTTAAAATTTATTTAAGAATGCGATTGTACCCAGTGTAGATGCTGAACTGCCTACGTATCCAGAAATGGAATTAAGTCGAACATAGTTCAGAATTTTAGTAATTTAATTGAAAGTGATTTGAAATTACAATTGTGCTCAAGATAGTTGTTGGACTGCCTACGTATCCAAAAATGAAATTAAGTCGAACGTAGATTGGATAAGAATTTGAGTGGATTTTAAATGAGTAAATGACCCATTTAATTTGGAACTTTATTTGAGTTCATTAAAATGGATAAATGACCCATTATTCTTTAGTATAGACTTAAGTTGTTTTTAAAACGATTCTGTCTTACGTGAATTTTAGGATTCACATAAGTTGTGACTTGATAGAATTAAATTTTATATAAAATTAGTGACTTTGTTTGAGTTACAAACTCACAAATTAATTTAAGAGTCCAAGACTCTTTTCATAAAGATCATTAAAGAGTTTTAAACCCATAAAATTAGTAAAGAGTTAGAAACTCTTTAATTTAATTTTTGCATCATTTAATTTGTAGGAGTTTAAAATTTAAATAGTGATGAATTTAAATGAACAAATTGTCACTTAAAAAGAGTCATAGACTCTATGTCAATTTAGACCGAGTTATAAACTCTTTTAAGTTAAATTTTAATGTCCACTAACAAGTCTTTTTATGGGCTGCACCCGTAAGATTTGTCGAGAGAAGTTGCGAACCAAAATTAAAGAATCCAAGATTATTAGCAGTGAGCAAGCTTGAATTTAGAACTCAAAAGTCTATTTGTTTGGGTGACCATCCCATAGCTACTCAAATATTTGGCGGGGTCAAAGGCTCCAATTTTTTTTTAGAAGTTAGAAACTTCATTAATTCATAATAAGTGTAGTGTAACATTATTTTATCAACTTTAGAGTGTAAAACTCTTTGTTAGTTTTGTTGAGAATGAACCCAAGGCTCTTATGCCATTGGAAACTCCCTTCAAAAGAACTAGTAGACTTCGGTACTTCAAATAGTGTAAAATTCTTGCATTTTTGTGCCTAAGAAAACTTTAGAAATTAGAAACTCTTTGATTTGGCCATGGGTAGAATCTATATATTTTTTTAATTGCAATGGGTTTCGAATTAAGTAAGGTGGTAGCTAAAAAGAAAACTCTTTTAATTGATGCAATTTTTGAAGAGCCAGAGGCTTTTAATGTCTATAACTTTTAACTAAGAGTTAGAAACTTCATGTTGCTTTAAAATGGTATTTGAATGACCTGAAGTCACTGCCATTATTTTAAAAGTTTGTTGCAACATTAAAAGGTTAGTAACAAGTTAAATGGGAGTTTAAAACTCAACTAAACTGCATAATTTTGAAGAGTCAAAGGCTCTTAATTTCTATAAATTTTCCTAGGAGTTAGAAACTTCATGCTACTTTAAAATACCAAAGTAGAATTTTTTCTTAAAATGGTATGTGAAAGACTTGAAGTTATGCCATTTTTTTTAAGGATTTGTTGCAACATTAAAAGGTTAGTAACAAGCCAAATGGGAGTTTAAAACTCCACTAAACCAAAGACTCACAACCAGAGATCAAAAATCTAATTTAAGATAATTTTGAGAAATTATAAATTCCTTAAAATTACATAGAAAGGGGGACTTGCACTCTAGACTATGGTTTTGAAAGAGTCCGAGATTCTTTGGGATGGAAGCCTTATTTTTGTGTGTGTACATGGGTGCATGAATCACACACCAGGGATCATTACAAATGTCATTTGATGAAACTTGGAAGACTCCAGGACTCTTGTGAAACTCTTTGCCAGTTTCATAAAAGAGTGTAGCACTCTTCTAATTTTTGGGCTTCACCAAAGTCAAGGAGTTGGAAACTCCTACATTTTGTTGCTTCAAAAGCGGCTTGGTTTTGCTGCAATGGAAGAGTCTAAGACTCTTGAACAATGTTTTGAAAGAACAATAGGCAAAACGGCCTTTGGCAAAAAAAAAATTTAATTTTTTCAAGTTGCTGGGTAGCTTTTGTGAGAGCAACTGGAGTGTCACCTCCGTAAACGGCCTTTGTAGAGGCTGGTTTTTGATGACAATCTGTAGCACATTCATGCTTTACACCGTTGAGATATTCTGAGAAGGGCCGGCATGCTCGAAGGAAGTTTTGCTCAGGCAGAGAGATCCTTGCAGGAAGAGTATAGAACTCTTGAGGATCTTGCATCGTCCGAACTATTGGAGTTAAAAACTCCTCTAATTTGTAACTTGAATGATTTGGAGTCGGCCTAATTGTTTCGAGTTGAAGTGGCTTTGAATCTATTTGCTGAACACAAGCTTCAGAATTTTTTTTCCGCTGCCTCCCTTCCTTCTCTTTTCTCTGCTAAAAAATCTTCTTTCTGTTTTGCTCACTGTTTTTTTTTTCTTCCTTTGATAACTGATGGGATTTTTCTGAAATGTTCCATGATGAAGACACGTGTCCTCGGTATTACCAAAACACTGTTGCTAAGATCAAGCACCATCGGCGCATAAAGGTCCTCGCCCCCGAGGTACTCGTCATATAGGATCATGGCATTCAGTACGTTTTACAACCAACACGTAGCCTCGGTCTGATATGGTACCTCGGTCGGTATCCCCCCTCGGTTCCGAGATGAGCCTTTCCTCGGTGCCGAGGTGTACCCCGTCCTGGATGCCTCCTCTACTCCAGGATAAGCTATTGACGTACAGGTCATTAGCCTAGGCTAGTCTAGGCTATTCATCATGACCTCGTCTTACACAATTAGTGTCAGAACGTACTGGAATGCAGGGTCCACAGTCAATGGGGGATTGACGCGTGGCATATAATATCACATCGAAGACAGAGAAACCGCATGCCGTTGCTGACACGCGACTTGGAAAAGCAAACGATTAATTACACCATTCCCTTGATGAGACCGCATTCAATGCGGTAAGGCTCGGAAATGAAAGACATTAAATGCTCCTAATACAGAGCATTTATTGCATCCTCCCCGAGATGAGTACATTGTACCGTCGGCATCCCGATGACCCAGCATTGATTGCTCGGGACCCCGAACAGTTAAGAAGAGAAGACATTCCTCATCAGAATCAGTGCGCACACAGCCTGTACCTAATGGTCACCAACTGACTACACTGACAGCAATCATGAGCTTTTGAGGTATAAATACTCATTGCAAAAGGCAAGACGGGTATGCAACAAAAAACTCTTTACCACAATACACACTCAGTGTTTTCTCCTTCCTCTCTCTTTCTCAAAGACTAACTAGATTGTCGGAGGGGATACGCCGGAAAACACTCCGGCGCCCTTCTAACTTGTTCTTCTTTGTTCTAGGAACCTCTTTCAGCCTTACTGGATTGTTCTTCCGCTCCCCTAGGGTCTCCCGTTGCCGTTCCAGGTCATCATCGGACCTCGCAGACTGTTCCAAGCAACGTGATTGGTCACTCAACCGGCTCACTCGAGTTCACCAAGGGAGAGATCTGTTCTCGTTTTTTATATTGTGCAGGATCTTGCATGCACAATAACCGTCTCAAACTCCCCCTCCTGATCTCAAGATCAAGTGTATTTATAAGGAGCCTTTTGCATGCAAAGGGGGCATTTGACAATCTTTTAGGAAAGGAAAATGCTATTTGAAGCTAATTTAAGGACCTAATCTAGAGATTTAATTTAATACAACTATTGAATTGGTTGTGAGCTCCATTTAACATTGAAACTCACAATTAATCTAATTATTTCATTGAAGCCACATTATTAGATCCACAAATTAGGTTCCCAAATAAGGTCCCTTCAGCATTGCTTGGAAAGAAAACCCACAAAGTCCACTTTCTCTTATTTGTTGGCAATTGGTATAGTGGAGAGTTTAGGAAAAAACCGTCCTTAACTCTTGGCTCTCCATTTTTTTTTTTGTTACAACACACTGTTTTCAAAATTATAAGAATGAATTTTAATGGGTCAAATTGAAATGTGAAATTAGACAATTGAACTTGCAGGACCAAGTTAATGATCAATAATTCAAAAAATAAAATAAAATAAAAAATCATCCGTCAAACATGAACCCGTCATTGATTTTTGAATTTTTTTTGTCGTTTAACACTTTTCTCATAATTGTCTTATCATTTTGGATCTCATCCAACTCAACCCTAACCATTGGATTAAACCACATATCCTTCTCAGATTATTTTACATATGTTGATGTTAATAATATCCTTTTTTGATAATTTATGAATTTCACCTACAACAACTCCGACAACTTTAATTGGAAAACTCATTAAAAAGTAGCAATGTTCACCCTACCTTACGGGTAAAAAATATAATCTTTAGTCTTCTTACTCGATACTTTGCGGAAGAATTTTTTCTTGACTTACCCTATCTGATCAGGTGTGATATTCCTACCCGATTAATCAGGTAGGAAGTCCGGTAAACACTTTTGTAACTATTAATTTTTAGATCATTTTAACAATTCAATTAAATAATATGCATTAATTTAACAACACCAACAGGTACACTACAAAGTGTAGACACTGGCTCCAGTTGTTTTGGATTTTGATTTAAGACTTGAAAATTGGGGGTTTTCATGTTTGATGTTAACTAAATAAGTTTTGAAAGCTTAAAAAAAAACAAAGAATGCTTGAATGATGCTTAAAAAAAAACAGAGAATGTCTTAACGATGTTTGAAAGCTAGGGTTTTGAGGTTCATTAACTTGATGCTTAAAAAAAAAAATCGGATCTATAAATGAAGGCTTGAACAATAAAGGCCACCAGATTGTACCCAAACAGAGAGAGAGAGAGAGAGAGAGTACCTGGGAAGGTCAGGACTGAACAATGAAGGCCTGAGCTATAGAGGCAAATGCTTGAGCAATGAAAGCCGATGGAGACAAGAGGGGATGAGTGGAGTGAGGCGCTCGTTTAATCAGTAGACGATATGGTTGGTTAATAATTAAAGTTTTTTTTTGCGATTAACCGTTCAGTAAAGTATGATAGGGTTAGATAAAATAAAAAATTACGGTCAATCAAAAATTTAAACTCTCCTATTAACAAGTGCATTCTTAAGGTCAGTTAGTTTTCTCTTTAACCTCTCCATTTCCTTTCATGAAATTCTTGGGTGAAAGACACAATTTTTCGGAGAGTTCCAACAAGGAGAGAAGATTGTCCTTGTAAAATCAAAGGATTTAAATTGACTACATAAATTCTGTTTTTCACATTAATTCTTAGATTGATCACAAAAAATTTAATCTGCGGGTCTCTCCGCCAATTTAAGTTTAATTTATAACTCAACTCATCTTAAAAAAAATGTTGTCCCTATATCTTTTAAGTCGACAAGATGAATCATTTTGTGTTTGACAATTTTTAATTAATTTTTTTGGCTAAAAAAGGGGGCAAGAATTTTGTCCAGGGACCATCCCTTAGACCCTCATTTGGTAGGATTACGAGTCTTCTGATTATGCTCATTAATCCTCTTAAAAATAAATTTAATTAATTAATATATTAATTAACCACTAAACTCAAAATTCAATGCCCCAACCTCCAACTTTTTAAGTGGGAATTTCAATCCATACCTCACTAACCCACACACTCGATGATTGTACTTTCTATTAAACTACGCTACAACTTAAAACAAATTCAACCGGCACAATTTAGAAGCGTAGGGGTAGGGTATCTTGGACCCGCATATTCGATTGGATTGTTCTGTTTTCAGGATCAGGCATCTCCGTACCCAAGTAGAAAATGCCGCCGCCTGCTGTGGATTGGCGGAACTACCCTGTTCTGTTTTAAAGAAGAAGCCCCCAAATCGGCATTGTGGGAGTTCGGTATGGTCAAATTGGTAAAAAAAAAAGTTGGCCATTAGAGAGTCCATGCTCTATATAAACTGTACGTCAAGATAGATGAAGCACATTGAGCAAATTGGCTCTCAGTATTTCTGTTCTCGTCTCCAACTCCAAAGCTTTCTCACTTCGGCACTCGATTGAGGTAACTTCATACCACTCCTTTGTGAACGTCTGTATTAATACTCGTTATCTTTAGCTTTTTTTTTTTTTTCACTGTTGTGTTTGGTTGCCAAGAAATTCCCGGAAAAAGAAAGGAAATTAAGGGTTCTGTTCTCTCTGTTTTTTTACCAATAACCTATACATTCTGTGAAAGAGACTTGAATTTGGGGGTTCTAAGTCTCGTTATTGTTGTTGAGCAATTCGATTATGTTGTTTCTTGGAATGGTAATCAATTTGCTTTACAAAAGTTGATTGAATTACGTCAACTTTTGCTTGGTATAATGCCTTCATTTAACCCTACTTGATACACCTGTGCCTCCTTAATTGTATAGTTAGATAATGCATTTTCTAAATAATTTACATGCCATTTGCTAACACTCTTCTAAACTGAGTATGCAACGGGGGAAAGTTGTAAGAACAGAAGCCCTAATACCAATTCTTGCCAATCTCTTCAATCCCAAGGAAAGGGTTTTGTTATTATTATTTTTTTCAAAATCAACAAATTTATATGTTCAATGCTAAATTCTGTATAAAGATAAACCATTGTCAACACCTTAATAGAAAACACTCGCAAAAGCGACTGCTATGGTTGTCCTAAAGAGTCACTCTCACAACTTGGGAGCCAGTTCTTAACTATGGCACAACTGATTTATCCTTAGTTGTGTTGTGGAGAGTTTTTTTTTTTTTTTTATAGAAAACAGAACATATTGTATTAAAATAAAAGCGTAATAACATGAAAGGTGGTTAGATAAGATATCCAACCACAAAAAAGCAAAAATACAATGAGAGGCAAAAATATAAAAAGTCTATAGATCACATGAGGCTTTGCATCGCGATAAAATAGCAATGAGTAGGATTCCTTTGAAATCTTTAGAAATTGAAACCCAAAATGACGAAATAAAATAAATCCGATCCAATTATCCATCCAAACACTCATACCGATCTTCAAAGATTCTTGCATTCCTCTTTTTTCATATAACCCAAAAAGTTGTCATGATCGCATAATTCCAAAGAGTGACACTCTTATCAAGAGACCCAAGTCTTTTCAAGTTTTCCACAAACAAAGAATTGGATGATATGGAGGAACCCATTTCAAATCCACCAAGTTATGCAACTTGTACCACAAAGACAAAGTAAGAAGGCAATGTAGAAATAAAGGGTCAATACTTTCATAATAATCTTTACACATCAGACGCCACTGAGGAGAAAGGCAAGTATTATGCCTCATTTTCTAAAGCAATTCATTAGTATTAATCTTCCCAAGTGCAACAGTCCATGCAAAAACTTGAACCTTAACAGACACTTTTGCCTTCCAAATCATCACAGCAAAAATAAAGGGGGGACAAGAGTCATTTGATAAAAGAAGTCTTGGGATGTATTCTCCTCTAAATCTTCTTAAGGAATCTTACTATGGAAATGTAGGCACAAACAACTCCACAAATGGAAACCACAATATTGATTGGAAAGAAGCTCAATTTCAAACAATGTAGTTGATCGTATTCACTTGTGGTACCCATGCAAGAGGTCCCAACTCCCAATTATTCACTTGCGTAGTTTTCAATCAATGGATTAGAGTGGTCTCACGTTGACATTAGGTGATGCTATTTCAAGTTTTCTGTGTGTATATTTCTCTTTGCGAAGCTGACTTAAGTAGTATGATCCTACTCCACGGCCGTGGGAGTTAATTTTTAGTGATGCACTGCTAGATGACAAATTTCAGTGTTTTATGGCTGCTACCACCACTTGAATAGTCTAGTGTCATATCTTTGTCATTTGTGTTCATATTTTGTTCCTCCAAACTCTACATTTTTTGGTCCTTTTTTTTCCTTAACAGTTAGCTTTTTTGTTCTCATTTTAATTGGTAAGTTCTTTCACTTTCACTTTCCTTCTTTATCAACAAATGATGGAAGGACTCGATCCCTATGTCCTACCATATACAAGCATTGTAAGGATACGTTTGCTTGAAGGCTCCTGAAGTTTCATACTTCCTTTTTCAACCTTTAAGTTTCCCTCTCCCATAAAGTTTCTATTCCCATTGCCATATCTAGATTGGTTTTACATTGCGACAAGGTTGAATTGGCAATTTAATTGCACATTCAGAGTTTACTGATCTCTCCGTTCTCCCATATATTTAGCGGACTCTAAATTCTAGAAACTTTTGGTGTAAAACAATGCCAAAGCATAGTGCTAGGCACAGTTCTACAAATAGTCAAATAGATTTGTTTTTCAGATCTCGTTTTGTTTGCTATGCTGGAGTATGATAATTGTATAGGGTGTTTTGGGGGTTGTCATGGTGCATTCTTCTTCAATCCTCCCTTCTTCTCATTCCTCTGAATCTACCCGTACTTTATGTTGTACATTCTGGTTAGCAATCATTTTAATAACTACTTCTCTCCCTTAGGAACACAAATTAGGCCATGCAAACTATGCTTTGAAAGTTCAGGTCAGAAATGATGCCTAATCTTGTATTTTAGGTCGGAGGACTAATGCTTTATAGTTTAGTTGTTGTCTTCACTTCCCCTTTTGTTGGTTATAATTTGGATGAGCTTGTAAAGATGTTGTCTTCTCCGTCCGGGATAAGACTAGTTGCTTAAAACTTACTTTTTTGTTAATCTAGTAAAAGTAAATTTACAATTCAACGTGATGAAGTGTCGACAAATTAGTATTTTTTTGGTTGAAACTTAACCGTGTGGGGTTCTATGAAGTTTTTTAAGTCATAACGTCACCCAATGATTTATTACTAATCCATATATTATACTTCATGCTCTGGATACGGATTCTTCCTTCAATATTGTAGTCCTCCCCCTCCCCCTCCCCCTCCCCCATGGGCCATTATAATACAATCCATGGTTTTTGGAAGGTGCATTTCTGTTGCTTAAACTATTGTGGTGTACTCATCTGATATATGTTCTGTTCAATTTTCTTCCTGGATCATCTGTTGTGCATTTAAGTAAAGACTAATTGTTTATAAGTGAGCCCTCGTATATATGATCTGTCAAGAAAAAAATTAAATAAAAAAAAAAGGGGGTATTGGAGGAAATCTGAGTTCCATCGTATTATTATATGTGCTCCCACGTTTTGTCGGCATATGATGGCATGTATTCTTGTGCCCATCCTTTCATACATCATTCATTATCCCCTTCCCTTCCCTCTCACCCACCCCACTGCCATAGTTTCTATCAATCTGGACTGATTGATAATTGGCCTCATGTTTGTAGGCCATGTATATATACAACCTCGAAATCTCCATTTTCTTTGTAGTTAAGCTTGACGTTGAATCTCTATTTTTCCCTTGTTTATTTAATCTACCACTTCATCTCCATTTTCTTTTCTTTTCTTTTCTTTTCCCTTCAATGTATAAGAAAGATAAGGGGAAAAATAATTCAAGCCCAGATTGCTAACACTTTGACAATATATTGTCATGAAATACTGAATTTAATTTTGAATGGGTGAGCTGGCTTAAAAGCTCAGTTTTAGTTTTTTTTTTTTTTTTTGTCGTTTCAGAGGAAAAGAAGTTTGATATGTTTAGATTTGGACTTATTGGACAACTTTTTATTAACTTTTTGAACAAAAATAGTTTATCAGTACCAAGGAAAAAATTTAAAGATGGAGCTTATCTAAGGGATTCCAAGAAAAACCGGTTATTAGAAAACATTCCAAACGGTTCCAATTTTTTTTAATTTTGACTTATTTATTTTATTTTTCAAACTTCTATTCTATACCCGAAAAAGTCAATTCTAAATGAATTTAATATCATATTTATTTTTTTTGTCCCATAAAAAGTTATCATATATGAAGATTATTATGTTCTATTGTATTATAATATTTTTTTCATTATTAATAATTATAAAAATAAAATAAAATTTACAGCTCAAAGTTATTTTTTAATATAATGACTTTTTACTTTTTCTTAATTGCTAAGCGGCGCAATAACGATATTTTGCTTATTCTTAAAAGAGAATTATACAAGATCTCTTGAGATTTGTCACTTAATCACTTAAATTTTTTGACATTTAAAATATTACACACCGAATCCCTGAGATTTGTACATGTATAAAACTTACACCTTTGGTGTAAATATATCCGTTAATAAATTATATTTACCCCTTAAAAGTTTGCGAGTATGTAATACTTAGATCCTTTAAGTTTAAAATATTATACTTAGACCAAAAATACTTTAATTAAATATAGAATATCAAATATTTTAAATTTTACAACTAAAATTTATGTTTTATTGTATTATTTATTGAAATAAAATTACAAATAAAAATTTATTTTTTTCTTAAAAAATTGTAATTAGTATACAATTATATTGTCTATTAGAATTTAATTTAGTCGTGTAAACAATCAAATTAAAATACCAAACTATCCCAATTAAATTTAAAAGATATTGTGTCAATTATAGTTTGATTCCTTGTTTAATTTTTAAGTTTTGTTTTGATAGATAGTGTATTATGAGTGACTTAGACCCATTTGTTTGATTTTTTTAGTTGTATTCTAATAGATAATATAATTGTATATTAATTATGATTTTTTTTTAAAAAAATTAAAATTTTATTTCAATAAATGATATAATAAAATATGAATTTTGACTGTAAAATTTAAAATATTTTATATTTTATGTTTGATTGAAGTATTTTTGATTTAAATATAATATTTTAAACTTAAAAGGTCTAAATATTATATACTCACAAATTTTAGAGGATTTAAGTGTTATTTATTAACGGATATATTTATAACATGAGCTTAAGTGTTAAGTGTTACGTGCTTACAAATTCAAGGGATTTGAATGTAATATTTTAATGGTAGAAGGTTTGAGTGATTAAGTGACAAACTTTAAGAGATCTTAATGTAATTTTTTCTTTTCTTAATCGCCAAGCATTGCAATGTAACTAAAAATAAAAATAGTAAAACCATTTAGTATAAAATAAAAGTGTTCATTTTTAATCATATCATATCACATAGTTGTGATAAGTGATGGCTAAATAAAAAATGTTTCAGATAACTGTAACGCTCCACGTGTCCACTACCAATTCCGTTTTTTTTGGTACTTAATGAAACCACGTGGCACGTATTATCAGACTTAACGGCTTATTGACGGAGATATTAATCTGCATTCTCAATTCAATCCGTCAACTTTAATGTCCGTCCAGCCTCGAATCTCTCAATTTCGGGCAGTACTACAGTACATTGTGTCCGAATCATGACCCTTGGTTGATGAGACCTTGGATCCGTAAATTTCCATTTTGCCGGTTCTGATTAAATCTTCCAATTCTCTCCCCTGTATAGATAGGCATAGCCCCTAATAAAGTTCTCACATACTGCAAACAGTGTTAAAAAACACACACACACAATCAGAGAGAGCCTATCTGTCTGTATATCTATCGGTTTCTGGACGTTTCGAATTGGAGGGTTTGGGTTTTAGATCGAAGGAATTTGAGAGAGAGAGAGAGAGAGATGGCGGAACATGAGGAATCGAAGGTTGAATCGGTGATGGAGAAGATAAGTGAGAAAATCCATGGTCATGATTCGTCGTCTTCATCGTCTGATTCCGAGGACGACAAGTCATCGTCGCTGAAATCAAAGGTTTATCGGATTTTCGGTAGAGAAAAACCTGTTCATAAGGTCCTCGGCGGTGGCAAACGTATGTCCATCGATCTTCATGTTCATTTTCGTCAATTTTTGAAACTATTTTTCTTTATCAAAAACTCTGTGCATAGCTTGGAAGTTGGCGTTTGGCGTTTCATTTATGTTGAAAATTGGTCGTTTGTGGATTCCATCCATTTTCTTCAAATTTATTGGCCATCTTTTGGTGGATTCACCTCCATTCAATTTCGCAATTAACATGATATTTTTGAACTTGAAACATAGTTTTTTTCAATTCTTGATTGTAATATTTCGTGCTTTTCTGTTGCTTTTTTCTTTTTAATTTTGTTTGTTTTTGCGTGATCTAGATCTGCTTGGTTAATTGGTCTTTTTAGGATATTCATATGCAAGTTGTTTTTATCAGTTATCAACGTTGGTGATGGGATTGGTTCCGAGAAAGTTTACTTTTATGTTACCTCAAGGTTAATGGAGTTTAACGTTGGTGATGGGATTGGTTCCGAGAAAGTTTACTGTTATGTTACCTCAAGGTTAATGGAGTTTAGTTTAAACTTTTTCAACAAGTTGAAACTCAACAACTATAAGAAAAGAGACACTGATAATTCTACACTGAAAGTACATTTTATCTAGAAACTTTGCTAATATCACTTTGCATCTCGAATTTTCATTTTGATCTACTGGTGTAGCGGCTGATTTGTTTTTATGGAGGGACAAGAAGATATCGGCAGGAATTCTAGGTGGTGCCACAGCCATCTGGCTTCTGTTTGAAATGATTGGTTACCATTTGCTCAGTCTAGTCTGCCATGGTTTGATACTTGCTCTGGCTATACTGTTTTTGTGGTCAAATGCTTCCACCTTCATCAACAAGTGAGTCGATTTGTTTTGTTGTCAAATCATCTCCTTCTATCTATGGTAGTGATCAAACTCTTACATGTACCTTTCGTTTTTTAGGTCTCCACCACGTATTCCAGAAGTTTACATTCCAGAGGAGCCTGTTCTGCAGTTTGCCTCTGCTTTGAGGGTCGAGATCAATCGGGCTTTTGCATTCCTGAGGGACATTGCATCTGGAAGAGATTTGAAGAAGTTCCTCTCTGTATGTTAATGTCTTTCACTTCTAAGAGTCAAAATTAGCAGCTATTATTGTAGTTGATGATAACATTTGTTTATGAATTTTTTAAACCTGCACCTACTCACTAGGAATTATTAACTTTAATGAAACAAGTTTATGAGTTGCATTACACCTTCTAATTTACAAGCTCGGTGTTTCTCAGTTTCAACTTATATGGATAATTTTAAGAAAGTAAATGGAGAATTGCATTATACAATTTTGTATGCAAGCTATGGGTTTTCTGTTCTAAAACTTTCATTTGTATTTGGACTGATTAGGGATGATGGCTTTTATTTCTGGATTCTGCATAACCATTCGATACATGTGTCCTATATTCTTAATCAGGTGATTGCTGTCTTGTGGGTCTTGTCAATTGTGGGCAGTTGCTGCAACTTCTTGACCTTGTTCTATATAGGTAATGTTATTATTCTGATTGTTTGAGTAGTAAGTTACTTCTAGTATCCTAGCTTCTAACCTTGTTTCCATGGTCTGTAAACAGCTTTTGTTTCGCTCCATTCGGTGCCTGTGCTGTATGAGAAGTATGAGGACCAGGTGGACTCATTCGCAGAGAAGGCAATGGTCGAGATCAAGAAACATTATGCAGTCTTTGATGTAAAGGTATTGAGTAAGATCCCCAGGGGTCCATTGAAAGACAAGAAGAAGGCTTAAGAGTGATGGAGGTATTAGCCATTACCTGGTTTTGAGAGGTTTGGTAGTTGTGTTTTATCAACTGTTTTCTTTTTATATCTATTAGTGAATAATATATCTTATTTGTCTAGTGTCTCTGGGTTTACAACTAGATTGGACAAGGACAATTCTATACTTGTGATGGGTGCTATTTTCATGAATTTCAGTAATTAGATGTGGGGATGGATGTTATTATGTGATCTGCATGTCAATCATATATTCCATTTCTATGATGGTTTGTTTCACAACGCTTTTATTGCAGTGAAATGGATGGCATCGTTCATCTGATGCTTTTGATAGAGAATTCAATTGAGCAGATTAGAGAAATGACACTTTTAGGAGCATCCTCTAGGAATATGAGTTTTTTTCGGCCATCCCTATATGGGAGTTTGTTGTGAGATATCATTTCCCATCATGCATGTTAAAGAGTTTGCGGAGCGTGTGGGAAGATCTTTACTTGAGGTGAATTTACACTTTTACTCGAGCCCCTTGTCAGCTGATAGATAACTGCTTTGGGTTGGGTTAAAAATGTTAAAAGGTTTGGTTGGATCGCTTACTATAAGAATATTGACGAAAATGATGATTACTAGGAATTGGGTCTCTCTTTTTTTCCTGGACAAAGTTTAGGAATTGGTTTTTTACCACTGTTCCGGCTGATTGATTGCCGATGGTGTGCTGTGCTGATGAACTCAAGCCCAACTAACAAGAAGATGTGGTTTTAATTTATGGGCCAGGAAGCCCAATATTAAGCAAATGGGCTTGTCAGGCCCAGTGTGGTTGTATTTATGGACTCATTAGGCACAATAGTAAGCCTGATTAGCTCACTATGTGATTGAATTTAACATTGATGGGGTTAAACGAAATGGGCTTATAGGGCCCAATAATTAAATTAATGGTCTTGTGGGCCCCGATCTGGTCATGTCTATGGGTTCTGCAAGCCCAATGCAGTTGATGGTGTGCTGTTGGATTCAAGCCCAATATTAAAACCCAATTAACTTGCAGATGTGGTTTATTTATGGGCCAGGAAGCCCAATGTTTAGCAAATGGGCTGTACTGGCCCAATATGGTTGTATTTATGAACTCATTAGGCCCAATAGTAAGCCCAACTAGCCATTGATGTGGTTGAATTTATGTCCCAAAAATAAGCCCACATTGATGGGATTAAATGAAATGGCCCTATAGGGCCCAATGTAATTAAATTAATGGGCTCAGAGCCCCAGATGTGGTTATATCTATGGGCTTATCAGGGCCAATTTTGTTGAATTTATTGGTCCACAAATTTAACCAGATAAATGGGTTAGTTGGGCTGAGTATTGGGCTTACTATAGTTTCTTGATTCTGCTAGGAGAACAGTGGAGCACCAACCCGGCCATACCACCAAATAAAAATGTACCATTATTTGACGTAACTTACCTTAGCTTTCAATAGATCGATACCATTGGCCAAACCCACAATTCAAGAAAAAGGGCAACGAGATGTCGAGAATTTCACTGTAGTTTGCGTACCAAGATGTGAAAATTTATAGAAGAGGTTGGAATTTGCAGAAGAGAACATGATTGTGACCCTGGGTCATTCACGGCTTCCTTGACGGGCTCTCTCTCCTATGGTCTCGTTTATTGTGTGAGAGAGAGAGAGAGACCCAAACCATTGTATTCAGTCCAATCTCTTAACGATGGCGACCTGTATAGTAAACCAAACATCAGCTAATATTACAAGAAAACAATCTTACAGAACCGTTCTAGTTTTTAGAGACGCGGAACGTTAGTAAACAAAGTCTTTCTCAAGGTAAGTTTGTTTTTGTGTAGTCCTTTGTGACAACTACCCTCTTATAAGAAGTAAGATAATTGCTGCTCCTTTTTCCTTGAACCTCCTTCTCCATACAAATCATTCCACTGTTTCAGCTCAGTCATTATAGATCCCTCTGCTGCAAAGCTTGCCGCAACCTGCAACACATTCCAGTTAATGTTTGTGCGCATTAGTAAAAAAAAACAAACTATCCTCCCAATTCTCAGAATGAATATGCTGTGTTACTTATTCCATATTCTTGTGGCATTCATATTCTATCAACGGACCTGGCATAAATGTTTCTCTTTTCATATCTTTCCGTTCTTAATAAAGAATGCAGCAGTTCTTATATGAGTATACTTGTAAAAAAAAAAAAGATTCTCCAGAGAGAGAGAGAGATTACTTGACTTTTTGCTTTCTTGAAGTCTTCAATGTTTAATGGCCTGATAGTGATGACCCTCTCTTTATCTTCGTCTGTAGCTGGTTTGTCTTCAGTATTTCGCCCTTCCCCAGCTCTCTGCTTTTTCTCCTGCAGAGTTGAAACCATTTATCAAGCACACGAAAATGCAATGCATTTGGCAGACAAACAAGTATAAACATAATCTGAAAGATGATGGTAAAGATATTGCACACACCAATTCTTTTTGCCTTTCTTGCTGTATCAACTCCCTAACTGGTCTGTACGCAGCCGTCGTGCACAAATTCTGTTTTCAACAATTCTGTCACTCTTAAAATCAACCAATAATCAAACTGAAACACCAAAAGCTAATATCAGAACATACAACCTTCAGATCGCTTCCACTATATCCTTCTGTCATAGGTGCAAGCTCTTTATAGTCTAATCCTTCATCAACTTTTTCCTTCGCCAAGAGAGTTTTCAAAATCATCTCCCTGTTCTCCACAGATGGTAGACCGACCATAATCCTGTTGATTACAGGAAAGTATAGAATCTATAATACTTCTCCTTCCTCAGTACCTCGTTTATCTAATGAAATATCAGGTGAGAAACATGTGATAATGCCTTTATAGAAGTTCATGAAATTTATATTGCTAGGACTTATAACGGTTAATATCTCATTCATATCCATACCTAAGGTTATGAATAAATAAAACCAAAACTATATGTATCGTGGTGTATCCATGTGCAACAGTACCTTCTCTCAAAACGTCTGATAATTGCTTCATCAAGGTCAAATGGCCTATTGGTTGCAGCAAGAACAAGAATCCTTTCACCCGGATTTGATAAAAGTCCATCCCAATGAGTCATGAACTCATTCTTTATCTTCCGCATAGCTTCATGCTCCCCAGCTCTGGACCGCTGCCCAAGCATGCTATCAACCTCATCAACAAAAATAATAGTTGGGGAAACCTTGGCTGCAAGGGTGAATAAGGCTCGGACATTCTTCTCATCTTCGCCAAACCATTTAGAGGTGATTGTAGACATTGACACATTAATGAAGCTTGCTCCCGACTCCTTAGCTATGGCCTTGGCCATCATTGTCTTCCCAGTCCCAGGAGGTCCAAATAACAATATTCCTCTGCACGGCTTCAAAATGCCGCCTGAGAACAGATCTGGTCTTCGAAGAGGTAGCATTACTAGCTCCTGAAGAGACTCTTTTATCTCCTCCAAGGCACCAATATCAGCGAATGTCACGCCTATCTCACTTGCAGGTATGACTTCTGGCCTTATGCGCTTCTCAAACTCGTTATCCGGAGGAACTTCCTGATATAGGAAATAAAAAGCAATACTTTACTTGGAATCACATGGATCAGGAAGAAATAAATACTGCAGTAACAGATGACCTATATAAAATATTCATGACTCAGTCTTCAGTTTTGTTTGAGAATAAAGTTGACACATATCAATACTGCAAAGAAAATGCCTGTACGAACATACTGCCAGTTCAAGTACTTTCCTATTCAAGTAAGACCAACCCAAATGTCCAAGTGATTAGTGAGCACCAGTGTTGAATTTGTTTTAATAATATCTCACGTGCAGTGCTTATGCATGCACTTCTCTCCCAGAACTGCTACAATTTTGTCCAGAAATATTCTACTGTCAGGTAGCATCACATAAACTTGGGAAGTTACATTCCTGAAAAGTGAGAATTTGTATGTTTTTACTGATAACAGGATGCTTCATTGGAACATTTGATAGTGTACAGAGTCATATCAAAAGGAAGGCCATGTTTGTGGAATAATTAAGATAGTACGGTAGTTAGTAGCCTCTGATGGTGCCTAAGAAGCAGCGAATGAATGAGGCAGAATAAACTAATCCAAGGAACTACATCTAGGATATTGGACTTACAGGAGCTTTAGACGCTGTGGTTGCACTATCACCATCCTTCCTTGCTGGAGCTGTTGCTTCTGCTTCACTTCTCTTTTCAGGGGCAGCGCTTTCAACTTTTGTATCTGGTTTACTACCAACAGCCCCTCCACCCAGTGCATCCTGAAAACAATGTTGAAAACCATAAGGAGATGCATGTTCCAATACTGTAAGTTTGGTACATAATAAACTTCATTGAAACTAACCTTGCAACCTTCAGCTTGCGCTTCCAGCTGTATGGTATCCTTTCCAACAGTTTTACATTTCTGGAATATACTTAATCCATGTGACAAACTGTTTCATGGCCAAGGCATTTAATCAGCAATGCTTGAATAGTAAGGAAAACATTAATAATATGTAATCTGACCTAATATACTTAATCTATGAGACAAACTGCTTCATGGCCAAGACATTTAGTCAACAGTGCTTGAATAGTAAGGAAACATCAATAATATGTAATCTCACCTTGTAGATGAGATAACAAGTTTTCCATTTCTGTACTCAGGATCCTTAGTATGCATCAAATGATAAGAGATTGCCGACACCACAATTTCTTCTATATAGTTACTAAGAACCATTGTGTCAGCCACACATATTGAACCCAAATCATCGCAGTCAAGATCATTAGCTGCAAGTACATCAATTATGTGGTTTCTGTTATCCTGATATTGGATCAACTTCATATCCTCCTCCAGTTGACACTTCCAGCTAACAAGATGATTTTCATCCTCGGGTGGTTTAATTTCAATGTTATAAGGGAATATAGAGGTAATCCTCTCATCTAATTCTATGTAGTCATTATCCAGGTCTACAATTCTTGAACCGAGGATCAGCACTGATCCAGACAATTTCTTCAACATTTTCTGAAACAAGATATATATCCTTTTTGATCTACACAGGAGCCTATCAACATCCCTAAGATACAGAACAACAGGATTGGTTTTCGACACTGAAACAATAACCTGCAAGTGAAATCAAAGTTGTTATGCCATGAATATCTACTAGAAGGTATAGAACTTACACGATTGGCCACATATCTGTTTGAAGTAAAGCCATCACAAAATACATCTAGCAAAACACAAATTGCTAAAGCTACATCAAATATCAAATACAAAATAAAAAGAGATGATACCTTGTACAGTGTCTGTAGAAGAATCTTATCATCGAAAGACCAGCTGCTGGTACGCATAAGAGGAGCTGGAAAGAAGCAGCATACTCATAAGAATAAAAAAGGAATGACAGCTTAGCTGTTCATGTTTGAAAATCTTAAGCATATTATCACCAACATGCAGCAC
The DNA here is from genome assembly GCA_963454935.2 of Ilex paraguariensis. NCBI lineage: Eukaryota > Viridiplantae > Streptophyta > Magnoliopsida > Aquifoliales > Aquifoliaceae > Ilex > Ilex paraguariensis. The sequence continues at coordinate 48,830 of CAUOFW020000796.1, forward strand.
CAATGCACCATACAATCACCAAGGGTTCATCATTAACCTATAAGGTACAATATGTCTAAGACACGTCTTTTTTTTTTCCAAACAAGATAACCAAATTTGCGTGGGCCAGTTACGAATTCTTCAATTCAAAGAAAGGATGGAGGGAAAGAGAAGTAATAAAACAGCTCAGAGCCAGTTGCCCAGAGTAACAGGCTGAAGAAATACACCTGCGTCAGGTCTTCTTTTGTATGACTATTTATCTTCCTCCTTTTAATGGTTTTTTTTTTAAAAAAAAACCACTTATCCTCTTAGAAGTAAGAAAGTCAAGCTGAGTCTAGCATTCCTGTGCATATCCCTTCTTTTTCAAATGGAATAGTTTGATTTCCAGAAAGTTCTTCCCCAAGCAAGTATTACTTCATTATATCATTAGTTTGGCTTTAAGGTCCACTAGGTCTAGGCCGTAATTGACAACCTAAATGGCTTTCAAAAATACTTTCACTTCACATCAATTGATCGCCTAGTGATTTTCCTACTTACAATATTTGATTGAAAATCTCATCCACCCTGAATCACATACACATTATCTTATTAGATATATCACCAACCAATGAGAAGGCCAATCTATTATTCTTAACAGTCATTAGGATTATAGTAAAGGACAGCATAAATGAACCAATTAAAGTGTTTTGTACTACTTTCTAACTTCCCTCTCACCCACTTGCCTTAGAGAGAAATTCTGTAATTACAATATACTGCAAAAAAGATACATTAGATTGGTTGTTGCAGTGCCAACAACTTTGAAAATTAAAAAATATATAATTCCTGCTCATGTTTTTAAGGTAAATTAAATCGATCTTATGCTCTTGCAAGATACAAGTACTCTGTCAAAACCTGTATTTGCAGGAGTGCATTGCGAAGCAAGACAACTTAGATTAGCCGAGGCAGATGCATTCCTACGAAGCTTTGGAGGATTAAAAGAACCGTCTGCTCTGCAAGGAAGAAAAAAGCAGTAGATGGAATTAGAAGAAACACGAAGCAAGCAGACAGCTGACTGACCCATTTGGTTACATTTCTAATCAGGAGCCATATACCACACTATACCTTGATCCAATATCCACACCACTGCTCTGTCTGCGTAACGTGCCTGCAACAGAACAGAGCTACAGATTGCATATGGAAAAGAACTATCCCAACGAAATTATAGTTCATGTATAAAATGTCTAACAAAATGCATATGAAACTACCCCGCATGGATACTAGGAAAATTCAACGTCAATAATACCACACAATTCCTATTCTGGACAAAATTTAAACTCCTACATCCTACCCTGCATCAAATTTTAATCTGCTTGCAGAAGGGAAGTACAAGCACAACAACTGCTTTTAATATATATACAACACAATACACGCATATAATAACAATGCTATTAATGAGTATCAGAATTTGTAGTGGCTATAGATTTCAGTCCTACATCCCTGCACAAATATCGGATTAAATGTTGCTGCGAGCCAAAAAGGATGCGTAAAAAAAATATTGCATGTCGTACTTAAATATGGAGTTACAAGTTAATCATTCTCAGATATCAGAAATTAATATCCTAAACCTATACAGATGGAGAATAAGCATATAGCAAAGGGTATGCTTTCTCTTAGTTCAAGAAAACATACAACCCTTGACTCAATAGAATGGAAAAAAGAATTCCTTTTCACGTAACCAACCCCCACTAAAAGGGACAAGGCATTTGCAGTTTCATTAAATTAGTTCAAGTGAAACATCTAACTTGCTAAAAAATAATTTTCCAAAACAAAACAAGGTTATAAAAAAATCAACCACCTTGAAAGCAATGAATTTAACAGTTGACTGAAGATTCTCTCAGTATGGAACAGAATTAAAGGCAAAATGAAACAAGATCCAGTACATTATAGGAGTTCTAATAGCAGGCTGTTTCTGGAAAACCCACAACATCCAAACCTCTTACAAAATTATTGATGGGTCCCCAATTCACAAGTCCCAAAGGGTGGGGATTATAAATCTCACCACCATTATTAGGGTTAAGGGTAAGAGCGTAATGGGGTATAGATTAGAATGAGTGGCTGTGGCTAAAACTCCCACATCATCCCCTTCCCCGTTAGGAAAAAAGAACAGAGTAGGAAGAGGTTAATTGTACTATTGCAATAAATTGTTGAGGCAAGGAAAAGGATGGCGTGATGAGATTGCAGATACAGATAAAATGGGATGAAGCAAACACAAAAGGCATCTCCACATCTAATAGCCATGTATTGGAGATTAATTAGCTGTTCTTAGACCATAAAAATGAATCTACTCTACTAGGAAAAAAAGGGGACAAATGATCATCTATCATACCTTTGGTTTCATTCCTTGGTGGTAGTATTGAAAATGATCCAAATAAATTAGACATCCGTTCCAATGTTGTTTCCGAAATAGACCTTTTAAAAGACTGCAACAAACCATGTTAGCAAAGGAATAAACATCACAAAGTTCATGTCTTGACTCATCTCGCCAATGGCTTTCTGTGTTATAGACAATGCATTTGCTACAATGAAAAAGTTAGCAGAAGAGTCTATTCCACTCCAGAATACACGCAGTGCAAATAAATATGTCAAAATCATGTCTTGACTCATCTCGCCAATGGCTTTCTGTGTTATAGACAATGCATTTGCTACAATGAAAAACTTAGCAGAAGAGTCTATTCCACTCCAGAATACACGCAGTGCAAAAAAATTTGTCAAAACTTACAGATTCTTTATTGATACCTCCATATTTGCTCTGGATCTGTCAAAAAAACCAACACCAGAAAGCTTAGCACAAGTACAAACCAGAACAGACTGCGAGATGACGAACTGACCTTTAGCGAGAAGTCAGTTACATCTAACAAAAGCAACTTGGCTTCAAAGTAATGAGCTAAAGCCTTCGCAAGCATTTGCTGGTGAAGTTCTTCAAAATCCAAAAAACGGAGCACTTAATATACGTGAAAGAGTAAATGCAGCTAATGTAAAAATATAGTCGTAGATAAATTCTGGGATGTCAAAGAAACATCATCTTTCAAATAACCAACCCGCAGGTCCTGAGAGCAAAATAGTTCGACTTGCAGGAGAAAGGTTCCGCGTATGCTTAGAAAAATCAGCTCTCTTCAAATGAACAAAGGCAGCACTGGTCAGCAAGACCCTTGTCTGTTCGCTGGTGTTGGAATAAACCAGAAATGACATCAGCATTGAAGTGATAATATGAGAAAAACAATTTCAACTGCAGAAGATCTTAGTTTCAAAATCAACATTTTATCACAGATGACACATCCATGGGTAAAACATCAAACACCAGCCACCTTGGCCGTTATGCCATCAATAATGCATGACCCGATGTTACCTCCACATGAGATTGCAACAAATAAATTAACTCCTTCTATCCCGTCAATAGCCCTGCTACCTTGGATTAAGTAGGCAGCTGATACACAAAAGAACATATGTAGTGCATCCATTACTAAACCACCAACATTTAGTTGTAACTACTATATTTAGTATGTATATCTAAGTCTAAATAGTCTCTTTTATAGGGGTAATGAACATAATGGGGGCACACTGAGCAAGTATGAGAAATTGGTCCTGCTCAGCTTGTTAAAGAAAAAGATACCCCTCTTTCACTATTGAGTTTTATTATTCATAACTAGGTGGTTTAGAAGGCATTTTCTGATCTAAGTCCCTCAGATCGAAGGTTTTGATCAGGAAGCCCCGTCCGCTGTCCTCTTTATCAACAATACATTCATTCATTGAATAATCTGGCGGAGGTGGCGTAACGGCATAACGAGTCATCAACTTTATAAACTAAATATCTCCTCTCTCCATTATGCAGCCGGTGAACATGATACTTTGGAGGGCTCAAACAAAATACTCCTAACAGGTTGAAATAGCTTAGTTGCGCCAATTAATGTGCAATTTCACACTAATTCATCTAAGATTCTTTCCGGTTTCATATATGTAATGCAGACTACAATAAAATAATCATCCCGTGTCAGCTATTGCCCAGATTCTAACATCTATGATAACGCTTAAGGTCGCCTACAATCTAAAACTAATAAGTCAAAACTGGGTTAGGAAACTTCAGGTAAATAAAGGAGGACCATAACATTTTTCGTTAAATATTGCCACGCCAAGTAGGCCAATATAGGGTTTGCCTTGGAGAAGTTCCTTGTTACGAAAAAATATATATACATAATTATATACTTAAGGAGTCACTAGTCTACACCAGTATACATGTCTCATACTTCAAAAATTTGACTTGCGCCGAATGAAATGATTAGCCACACAAGGCACTTATATGCAAGGATCAAAATATCGTGTCAATGTATTGTTTCAGTCACTTACGAAACGAAAACGTTTCGACGTGTTTCGGAAATGTTTCGACCTGTTTCGAAATATAATGAAAAAAATAAAAAATTTAAGAATTATTTTTCTAAAACATTGATGAAAATATATCAAAATATCTTCAAATACCTTAAAACATACTAAGACAATTGTGCAAATGCATTGAAATATTATAATATATTTAAATACATTATGGAATACTTCGAAATATCATAATTTCGATTTTATTACTGTTTTGTTCCAGTCTCCTTAAAAATAGAAACGTTTCGGTGTCAAACAATATTTTGATCTTTGCTCATATATCATCTAGGAGTTTCAGTTGCTTTGCTTAAGTCTTAAACCATGTTGTCAACAATTGGTAGTCACACACTACCTATATGAAGTGATCAGACCTTGGTATCTATACACAGTTTAACAGTTGGTATACAACATCCAATATGATGTGGCGTTATCAGCATCAATAAAAATTAATAAAACCCACATATGATGATTATAAATGTGTCATATCATTTAAAATGAATATTTGGTAAAGACATTTACGAAGTATAAAATTGCTCCTAACAAAATGACGTTCTACAAAAACAAATAGTGCCCTCTTTCCACATTCACACTACAACTTAACAATATTACTTAATTAGGAAAGTGAAAGAATCTTCTCTAAATTAATGAAGAGGACAATAAAGAATCTTTCTCACTGGAGAATTCCCAGTCGTATTAAAAAGAAAGAACAGGAACACACGATAGCCAGAATCACCATCCCAAATAATTCCAAGGCTTAAATAAGCTAGCCCACAAAATATCCAGATAACGTAATATTATAGAATGCTCTGCATCCACGGTCACTGAAAATCAAATTAATAACACTATAAAATAAACAAAAGTAAGCGCTAATATTTGTCGAAAAAACACACTCATATTCACGAAATCTTGTAATGCTCAAATGCGCATTTAATAATCAATAAACTCAAAAAAAAAAAACACATTGAATAATAGATAGAACAAAATAAAAAAAGTGGAAAGGAGTTTAAAAATAAAAATTTCATTACCTGAGATAGTACGGAAATTCATCAAAAGTGACCTTGCTATCTCTGCAATCAACGATGAGATTGAGCATCTCTTGCTCCATTGCCTGAGGCGTAATACCGTTTGTGGAGGAATCGGCACCAGTCCATTTGCTTACCGTCGGTCCTGAAGCCAATCCAATCCCCACTCCGACGCCTATCCCCACACTCAAAGCCGACACCAAAAATTGTTTCTGCTCCATCACGCTTGACCTCCTAAAATCGTATATATCGAAGCAAACAGAGCAAGTATTAATACCTTTTCTCTTAACACAACCAGATGAAACGCCAGAGTATGTATGATCACGTTAAATTCCGCTTGAAGGCCAAAAGTATAACCAGAAACTCTACTTCGATCTGTAATTTAGTCGTTCGTAAAGAAGATCATAACCTCTACAGCCCTATTAACTTTCAGATGTTATTCAAGCAAAAGAGAACATTCAATGTTCACCGACTGATCAAAAGCGAGATAAACCTGTGATTCTAGGTTTTGAAGATCTCGGTAGTAAGAAAATGTGCCAGAAATTCACAATTTATCCGAAGAAACGGAGAAGTTTTGAAGACGGATTAGTTTCTTTGGTTCGGTCCGTTCGGACACAAATAGAAAACCCTTCGATCTCTGCAACGGTCCTCTCTCTCTCTCTCCCTCCTCTCTGCGTGTGTTTGTGTGATTGTAAGAGAGTGTGTGCGTAATTTGCGTTGTCTAATATCTGTTTTCCTCACACAAATTTTCATTACCACAGTTCTGCCTCTCTCTCTCTCTCTAGAACTTGATCCTTCCTTCCAGCCTATATATAACGACAGAAACAAGCGGATCTGAGGGCCCTAGAATCACGCCGTGCAACTAGTAACCACGGCGAATACATAATTCAACGGCGACGAGACACGACGGTTGACGGAAGCGAAAGAGGGGTTTGCAATGAACGAAAAGAGCATTGGCGGTGACGGAGGTAGTTATAGGCTTATGGTGTAGTCTGTTCCCGCTTTTTCAGTCCTCTCTTCCTCTATGTTTGAGTTTAAAAAAGAGTCATATGCCGTGGGTCCATTCAAATAACCTATGACGTGATTGATTACACGTTGGATTTATTTTTGTGAAATCTGATAACCATGGGGTGGCGGTACACTAGATAATTTTTGTCTGTACCGTCCCCTCTGCCATGATGTGTCGAAAAGATTGCCGCATTTGGAGAGAGACAGAGAGTTCTTTTACCAAAAGGTACCTTAACTTCTTATTAAAAGACGCATATGCCCCTTACACTTTTTTGTTGATATACACAATAACACAACTGTCTATTTTGGCCAAGTGTAAGTTTGAACTTGGACCCAATTCTCTCTCTCTCTCTCTCTCTCCCTCTCCCTCTCCCTCTCCCTCAACTTGAAGTTTTTTTTTTTGGTCAGGCAACTCGAAGTTTTTTTTTATTAATGCTCGAAGTTGTTTACTCACCTAAAAAATGCTATCCGTTCAATCCATTTATAAATTAATGGATCAAATATATATATGAATTAATATAAATTTTAAATAAATTAAATATTATTATTTAATTTAATTAAGATTGTGTTTAATAACGTTTTCATTTTCATGTTTACAAAAAAATAAATAATTTTTATTTTCATAATAAAAATATAAATCAATTTGTCTAGTATGCAAATAGAAATCAATTTCTAATGTTATGGATTGCCACTAGCATTGTTGGTCATTCCATTTCGTGCCAAATCTCCACTTGCACCCACCTCCATTAGACATAATAGGCTACCCCATAGATGACTGCATCCTCCAAACATGACTGCCATTAATTTCATTTAGCATTTGTGGCCTTGACTCTGGTTGAGCCATCTGCACTAGTATGGATTGTTGAGCCATCATGTGGTGCAACACTTGCATTCCCCTGTTACTAAAGAGGCATATTAGGCAATAAGCATCACAAAGAGATAAACATACGAAATGTAGCAGAAATGCTTGTATGGATTGAAAATTCAAGTCTTAGGTCACTCAGGCCAAATTCCTTGTTTTAAAATAGTTGGTTGGCCTCATTTTTAGATGCCCACCCTCTCAAATTACAACTAGTTACATAAAGCATAATTTATAAATCAATTCATAATTCATAATTTAATTGAAATTCATAAGCATAATTCATAATTCAATTCACAAAGGCTTGAAGCTAGTTAACACTAATCCTCACTTGGGCAGGGACTTGGATTAGGCTTCAGTTTGCTGACTTTGATCTAACCAAGTTAAGTTCGACTCAAATTTTTCACGATATAAATATGATTAAGAGTGCTTCAAAAATTTTTGGAATTGATCTCTAATTTTTTAGGGTTGTACCAAAAGTTGTAAGCCTTTATTGAGTCGCAATTTGGCATCATTGTATCATAATTTATCTCAACTGTTTTATTTGGATATGATATGATATCATCACTATAGATTTTTCATTCATTTCAACCTACCTAAACTGGGTAATAGGGTATTTATTTCTCTATATTCAATCTATTTTGACTGGTATATTCAATCTAGTCTAGTTAACATTAACACACACACACACGGATTCACACACACACCCAGATGCACACACGCACATACAGTGAGAGAGAGAGATATGTTAAAATCAATAACAATATACTCAAGATTTGAAACAATAGACTATAAATCTGTAAAAATAAACCTTAGATCTAAAACAAAAATTCGAAGTGGAGAAACCTATAGAGCTTCGTCGGAGAGAGAGCTTCCTTGGAGATGATAGAGACGAGAGGCAAGAAGCGAAAGAGCTAGGAGATCTCAGATAGACGATGCAGATGGAGGCATTAAACTTGTTACACATGGGCTTTTATATAATAAGGAAAAAGAATGCATATTTTGCAGTTAAGAGGATTCAAAGTGGAGATCTTATTAAATGAGGACCGGGAGCTCCACGTGTTTCAGTTTTTGGATGTTTTCAAAAATATCATTTTGGATGTTTAGATTTTTTGTCCTTGTTTTCAAAATAAAGCAACAAAAAAAAAAAAAAACATTCACCAAACATATTTTTATTTGACAGAAACTGAAAACAAAAACAAAAAAAACGAAAACAATCTATTACTAAATGCACCCTAAATAAATTAAAACGAATTAGGAATGAATATAAAATTTACATTCAAAGTTGAAGTGACAAATTAGTTGCTGAATATTCAATTCAATTCAAAAGTAACAAAAGTATTATTAGTAGATCACTCCAGAGTAACTCAAATGGGTGAAGCCGTTTTCTTCAAACTTCCAGCAATGCATGATGATAGGTAGGACTGGTTCCAATCAATGTAACCGGACTTGGTACAACTTCAGAAACAATAACAAAGTTTGATTAAAGGCCACCCAAGGAAGGTCACACTATTATAAACTTACTACTGGATCCTAACGTTCTTCTTCTTCTTGTAAGGAAATTTCTATGAAAATATGAGGTCTTTCACATTTGAAAACCAAAGCTTCAGCAAATATTGCAAGCCTTCATTTTAAACAAGACTTTTTAACTTTTATCAGGATAAATTGTTTCAATAAAAGGGAAGTCTACCGTACCAATGCTGAAGGGATGACTTTTTGATGTCACGGTTCGTTTTGTTTGTCTTTCATATCCTTCGTTAAGGGTATGGAGCCACCGTCGCGTTGGCATAGTCGTGTCTGGTGCCATTGTCGAATGAAAAAAATTACAGTTCAAAACTAAGTTACAATTCAATCATGTCAAATTTATAATTCAATAAAGTTAAAAAATATAAAGTTGAAATCAATCTTAAAACGTTTGTATCCTAAAATTGACGGCCATCTCAATTTAGTTGAACACCATCGAGTGACCACATTGACCTATTAAAGTCGTTACTCGGCCCATTGAGTCAGTTTTTTGTATGATACCAACAATAGTCTTTTATTCAAGAGTTTTTTAGGTGTGGATACATTTCTACACTTATTTGAGATGAAGTGTATGAATAAGTATTTTACTCTATTAAGTTCAATTTTAATAAAACAGATTAGATTCAAAATTTAAATGACATTTAAATTTTTTTACTTACTTTTCCTTAAATTATGCATGATTTTTATTCTCTCTATCTCTCTCTCTCTCCCCTTTTCTCTCCATATCTCTTGCCTATTTTCTATCTCTCACTCCCTGCCCTTATTTTTTCCGACCGTTACACTCTCCCCTTATTTTCTCTCTCTCTATATATCAACATTACAATAACACTAATTAGTTACACCAATCAGTTATAATTGTCTTATAATACACCAAACATTTACTCATTTGTTCTAATAAATCAAACAGTTATACCAAACAATCATATCAAAATTATGACACCAACTCAATTTATCATTCAATTATTTACATAAATCAAAAAGTTACACCATTTAATATCACGATATAATTATACTAATTATATACACCAAATTTGGTACAAGGGTAAAGTCTTTTATATAATGATAAACTCAATTTAATGTATATAATTGGTGTAACCATTTCGTGATACTAAATGGTATAACTCTTTGATTTATGTAAACAATTGAATAACAAATTGAGTTGATGTTGTAATTTCGTGTAATTATTTAGTTTATTAAAATATATGAATAATTATTTGATGTATTATAAGATAACTGTAACTAATTGATATAATTGTGTTGTTATAACGTTGATATAAAGAGAGAAAAAATAACGGTGAAAAAAAATAGGGGGAAGAAATATGAGAGAGGAAAAAATAGGAGAAAGGGAATGAAAAAATTAAATTAAATCTTTACATATTTGATAAAGAAATATTATCAATATGAGAGAAAAAAAGAGAGAGATATAGCTAAATAGAGAGAAAATAAGGAAGAGTGTGACATAATAATGGATTAATAAATAGTCTTTTTTTCTAAAAACATGAATTTAGAGTGAAATAAATTTTTTTAATATAACTTAGCTCAGTTAAGTCCATATTTAATTTTTGTATCCGCTTCTCCTCTCCATTCAATAGCTAATGTAAATGAGTAAATTATACTTTATCCTCCTAAATTATTACTCTTGTTTTATTTTACACCCTTAACGATAAATTTTTTTACATTACAGCCTAAAATATCAACTTTGTTTCATATCACTCCAATAAATTACGACAAACTTAAAAATCTTTTAAAAGAGGAAAGAAAACCCTAAAGAGCTTCCCGCCAAATGCCTAATACCACTTTATTTTATCTTTTTTGCAATCAAATGATTGTTAAATAGAAAAAAAAGGTCGGCTAGAGAAAAAAAATTTAGAATTTAGAAGGACAAAGTCTAGGTATTTTTCTTGATTTTTGACATGCATGTGTGCAATAAGCAGTTGCTTATTGACAGTACATGTCACTCACACTCATTTACCGCCAAAACATTAACATTCATTATCAATTGGAGTGATATGGTGCAATGTAAGAAATTTTATAGTTTTTTTTTATCAGGAAAAAAAAAACTATAAAATTTCAAAGGGATAAAGTGAAACGAGAATAATAGTTCAAAGGGATAAAGTGTAATTTACCCAATGCAAACACACCTGACGTGATATCCATCAAAGTCCAGAGGAAGTATCAAAACACTAGCATGAAAGAACTCTTTGGGCCACAATATAGATACTGTCTTCATTCCTTCAAGGAATTAAAGAACTACAAAGTAGAATCAGTAGATCGATTCATGAAATGCTGGTATACAGCATGAGAAGTACCCTTCAAAGAGCACGGCCCACAAAATCTGCCAGATTCTGTGTTCCATATGGAGACGAACACATAACTGATTAATAGGTGAACTTACAGGCAATAATTTTATTTCATCAAATCCAAGAATACAAAGCCATTCCATAGACTATGCAAGAGCATGGATGGCAGCAAGTTCCTTGACCGTGTATAAATTGCACCCATCACGACCCCAAGAAAAATAAGCGGTAACATCCTCTGTACATTAAAATGTGCTAGAGCAAAGGCAACTGAACTCACTAGTATTGAGCACCAAACAGGCATGTACTTGGTCAAGGAGGGGAGAAGGAAGCCCCGAAAGACAATCTCCTCCCACACAGGAGCGCACACTACAAGTACCAAAGCATACAGTGCCATTGCCACAGGATCCCGTGCAACAATTGATGCCTCGACACTTGATAGAGTAACAGGAGTAGAAGGCAGAACAGGTAATAGGTTAAGGTTGAACTGTGACAGCCGATTGACCAACGGAAACATGAAGCATCCCACAACAACATCAAACAGCCAGTTACCTCGCAGACTAAATTTAAACCAATCAGATGGAAGGGGGCGAAACTGAGACAAACAGCGATGAAGGATAGCAATTCCAGCAAGGCCTTCGGTCACATCAGTCAAAAGGCTGAAAAAGGCCTGCCCTCTATAGTTTAGGGATTCCTTGCTGAAACCTGCCATGTGGGCTCCAAATGGAATCATCCAAGAGCCCACAAACCAGAATGAGACAATCCAAAGGAGTATAACCTGCATCACCGCGATTATTTTATTCCTTTACACATACCTATGCTAATTGAGAAGCAAGCATACCTCACAGTTCAGTTTAAGAGTTCAGAACTAAAGAAGCTATGGCATTCTTATTCAGCAAGAGGAAGAACCATGCACAATGATCTGAAGTGAGTGAATAATTTGGAACATCTGGTAGATTAATCAAATAAAATGTTTTACTGGTCACATTGTCAAATAAGATAATTTCATGTCACTAGATATCTTGGGAAATTTTCTTCTTCAACGACATCCAGCATCCAGTGACTACTAAAGGCAGAAACATATCTGCCAGCTCCCTGGTACCTTGCCTATGATAGTAACTAATATAACTAATATGGTGGGACCTTAGTGTCTAAATGCATACCCTTTAACGCCTTACCACTCAAAAAAGATTGAGGAAACCATTTGCCATAGCAACTAGCATAACTGAATCTTATTGTCTAGTTGCATACACCTGAATTCCTCATCAACAAAGAATCATATAGGAAAGCACTTACCTGCAGAATGGTTTCTGCCGTCCACGGTACAGTCCATGGTTTTCCAATCAGTCTAAGCACTACATCAACAGCCTGAAACAATATGTAGCCAATCAGTGAACTCCTTGACACATTTTACCATAAAAGTCAGTCTCATTGTTGACTGGTGAAAACAAAACCTTTTGCTACAGAAAACACCGGGTTCCCAAATTGTACCAACACTCCGACTTGGAGTAAAACCATTCAGAGAGCAAATTAACGAAAAGCAACTATGACTCAACTGCAAAACTGTCCACTGACTAGTCAAAACAGTACCATTTTAGAAATATCAATCCAATACAACCAATATTTGTACATTTTGCCAATAGGTATCTACAATGCATATGCTTGGGATATTAACATGCGTACACATAACAATATGCATAATTTTTAATTTCACTCTTTGTTTTTTCCTCTCGAATTTACATATAATGCAACATATAAAGAAAAATTCATACGACTTGGGTTACACGTGTATTATTTCAGTATTATCTACTATTATGTCAAACGAGCATAAAATGAGTTAATGATACCATATATTGTGGCAATAGGAATTTTTAACCAAACCAACTAGTTAAATCTTGGTATAATTTCTTTAATTACTTAGATTCACTTTATAGATATACCATAATGAGACGATCAATACTTTTTTGAGAGTAAAAATTACTAATTTTTTGTATTATTGTTAAAGAACTTATTAGAAATTATAATTATCAAGAGTTGTTAGATGGTAACAAAAATATATAATATGTTTTATTATAGACTTATTATGGGCATATTCGTATCCTAATTTTTTAAAGTTTTGCCGTATTAGTAACACACTGTACAGTATTCAATATCTATATTTGTATCCGTCCTTCTTAGCTACGACATTAATTGATATATGCAAGAAACTGCCGATTTGGCATCCTTCATGTATAAAACACCCAAAACCAGTTCCCACAATGTACCAAACAACACAATAAAGCAATGTCCTCACCTCTACTAGAATTGAAATCCAATCTCTTTTAGCGACACTTGGTTTGTCAATTTCAGACTTCCTTAACTCTTCATGAAGAATCTCCTCAACAAATTCGGGCTCGGGCTCCGCCTCTGAACTCCCTGACGGAAATTCTTCATGCCTAAAACATGAAATTTGCCACTTCTGCAACAGAAACCCATTGAAATTCCCATCAGACGCAAATATACCCACATAAACTCTGCCACATATGTAGACAAACGCATAACTCCATTGTTATTGCACAACACATATTAAGTAAAGCAAACTCCAAAAAATGCAATCACTAACCTGAAGCACATTCAATTGACATAAAACGATAGTTTTTATCTCCAACATATTAATAAACATATATCTGAATCCATATATCAGCACATACAAATGCGAGAAGATTGGATTCTATTGTTAATTACCTTTTTCAAAGGCCTGACTTGAGCTTCAGAGATCCGCAAACTTCGATTTTGGGAAGAAAGGGTTATGTGGGCAGGGTTTGAAACCCTGAACCAAGAGAAGGAAGATAGAAGGAGAGGGCTTTGGGGGAGAGGGTGGGTGAAATTAGAGCTCAGCATGAGAGTGGCGAGTGTCTGGTGATGAATAGCCCTAGCTTTAGGTATCGAAGGAGTGATTGTGCACAAGAGATTTGTGCATTTTCACCTTCGTATCCAACCAAATTAGAAGCTCCAAGCCCTAGTACTAGTATATGCCGTTTGACAGTGGACACGAGAGAAAGAGAGAGAGAGCGAGAGACTCTGTTTCTATTGGATTTCCAAATTAGCAGAGTTTCCACGGGTTCCGGGAAAAAATGGTGGAAATTACTCGGAAAATTGGAATTCGTTTTCCCCGCAGTTTAGGGTGTCTACGGGCCCGGTTGATCATGGATTCTGTTATCAGAGTCAAAAAAAAAAATAGGCTATCATTAAAAAAAAAGACTTGAATTTGCCCCAAATTCATTATTTGTCTTGAAGTCCGGCCTGCCCACCATTTCTTTGAAAAAAATTATAATTTTAAAATATTAAATTTAAAACTTTGAAATAATTCTCTCAATAACATAATTTGAAATTTTAAAAATTTAAATATTATAAATAATATATTATTTTCTTTTTCATGCATTAAATATACAAGTTTTAAAGAATAAAATAATACAAATGATAGATAAGTTAGTAGGTGTCAACCTAGTTGAAATTTATTCACTCTATTGAATGTAGTTCATCCTCTAATAAAAAATAAATTATTTATTATTTTATTTTATCCATTTTGACTTTACTTTTGATTTAAAAATATAATTTACACAAATATTAAGTTACAAAAAATATTTATTATTTTTAAATGAAGATGTATATAAAAAAAGTCCGCGAACAGGCCCGCCTAATAGACTCACAAGTTAGACTGCGGATATCCTACCCCGATCCGGCTAGCCCGACAAAACACTTGGATAAGGTCTTGGGTCTACACTACCCAGTTCGACCCAACCCATGAACACCCCTACCCTAGGTGAGGGAAAATTGAATGGGAATTGTTATGACTTGCTACAAAATGAAATACTTTCTTGGTGGGAAATAAAAATATATATATTTTTTTAATTGTCAGGAGCGTACAGACCAATTTATATATGGCTCGATTAATCCCCTCTTTAATCTAGTTTAACATATATGATCTACGTTGAGATTAAAATATTTATAAAAAAAGTTCCTCGTAACTTGATTTTAAAAGTTTCCAAAATTTGAATTCAAAATATTTGAGTTTATAAAAATATAAACATATAATTCTTCATATGATTTTTTTGTAGACCGAATAAGAAAAAAGCAGAAGAATTACACTCAGACCCTTTGAAGTTTGTCATTTAATCACTCAAAGATCACTTAAATCTCAGGGGATCTGTGTGTAATATTTTAAATATCAGAGAGTTTGAGTGATTAAGTGACCAATTTTGGGAGATCTGAGTATAATTCTCCCGAAGGAAAAAAAAAAATACATTTTCATTCTCAAAGAAAAAAAAATATTTTTTTCTCTATTTTATTTGGTAGAAAGACCGAAAAAGGGAATGTATTTTTTATTATTTTATTCGATATAAGTAAGAAAAATTTTAAGAAAATTGTTGCTCCTTAAATACCATAAATATGTTCATAAAAGTGTGAATTATATAACATGAGTCATAAGCTCCACGGAGTAAATTATCAAATTTCATCATTTCCATCTCTTTGTCCCACTTTTAGTGTGTGTTTGGCAAGTTTGTGGGGATAGGATTGGTTTAGTTTTTTAATCCAAACTAGTCCAATGAAAACCCAAGTTCGGGGATATAGAAAGGGTACTAATAAAGTTGTGTAATTCAATCCTTTTTTTGGAAAGTATTTTTCTATATTATGGGGCCCACGGATAAACCATTATTTTTTTTGTAAATTATCTTACCATTTACATTAAATTATAATTTTACCCTTCACTCCTATCCAATCTAAAGTCATTGTTGGATGAGCCAACATTTTTAATTTTGTCCACCTTTAAACTTCACTCCAATTTTCATGTATGTTACCAAGTGTACAAATCAAAAATAATTTGGTTTTAATGTTTGCAATACAAAAAAATTTTGATCTAATTAATTTGCTCATAAAATTGTCCCACATTGTTATAAAAATTAAAAAAGATAAAAAAAAATAACCGATATACACGAATCGATAAATACAAATCGATAAACACTTAAACATATTTCATTACCAGACGTAGTCTTTTACAAAAGACGAAGCAAAAGAAAGGCAGCGTACTACGTAATTACACGTACCCGATATGTTTATATTCTTTGTTGCCTTCAAGTATACATACAAAATGAAGGCAACATAAGGAGGTACGAAAGCGTGAAGCTATATGCACACACGCTAATGTGTGTTGCATACAAAAAAATGGGTAAACATACTTACCCAACTGCTACATGCACATATACATTATAATATATACAAATATTATAAGTTACCATTATAACAGACAACTTGACCGATCGTACCCAACATTCAATCATCGATCATAATGATATCACCGTCAAAGTGAGAGTTCACTAACGATGAACTCCCAACACTGTCACTAGGAGGGTGACTTGAGCTTGCTTCATCTTTTTTAAATATAACACCGAAATATTCAAAATTCGGGCAAGGTTGAAAACAATGTTGCGAAGCAAAATCATCCTCCTACAATTAATAATATGAAAGTATGTGTTAATGGCCGCAAAAAAAAAATTATAAAAAAAAAATAAATATATATATATATATATATATATGAAACATCCTTTCATAATTAACAACAATTTAAAGAAAATTCTAAGAATGACGTAACTTACCTCCAAATACTCAACAGGTCCTCTTCCTAGCCCTATTATAACAGACTTCTTCAAAGGGTCTCAGGTAAAATTGTCAGAATCAAGCATTACCGTAATAGTGAAGAATTGTCTTTCCCAATAGGAAATGATGTGAATAAGTTCAATAAACGACAATGTAAACCCTCTACAATGTCGTTTAATGATGCGCAATAAATCATCCATCATATTATGCGTGTAACGGCCCACAGGAAGTAACTTTCCTTTATTCTTGAATTCTAATAATGTGTCGATAATGACGTCTATTTCATCCTCAGAAATCTTTGGGATCTTCATTGTCAACTACAACATATAATTTACATATTAATTTGGGTTCAACCATACATAAAATAAGCTTTATAGTCAACAGTAAACGAATCACATGCATACATTGTATACTCATTCACAGTTATATATATTTAACAGTTAATCGTACGAACAAAATCAACTTATTACTATGCAAATATAGTTGACCAAAATGCGTAAGATACTAAGGTTTACATAGAACATGTACACAAGTCATTACATAATGTCTAATCATTAAAAAATATGTTTGTTGTTATGGTAACCACTTAAACAAACTCACGATAACCAATTTGAGAGTACACAATATGGGTGAACACAATACCCACAATAAGCATGACTACACTTATCATGCACCAAATTAGATCACGGGTATATGCGTTTGTTCCAACTGCACGAACATGTGCTTCATCGTTGTTGACAACACTATCGTCAGCGACATTGTCCATAGGTGCAGGGGGATGAAAAGTCATCGCATTGGGTACATCAACTTCATGCCGTGCATTGTGCAATGCCAATGTTGTTTCTGCTTCTGTATACGAATCATAAGATTTGTATAATGCACTTGGATACCTGTTCACATGCGCATGACATTCCACCCATCACTCGTAAATATCAACCAGTCGTCCAATAAATACTACATATCAACGTTGCTTCTTGTTCGTATCTACGTACAAAAAAAATGCAACCTGTTGTTACTCATAATAAGGTTGGAACATTATTCCACTCAAATGCATAGTTGACCATATTAACAACGTATCATTTAATATATATTTACATAAATTAGTCTTATCAAAAACATACACATACTCGAACCAAATAGTCCATATATGAACTGAATAGTCCATGCACACCAAAAACATACCAACAAAATAGAACTATTAATGTACTTGAACTACCTCCACACCATTTGTTACATTCACCTTCACAAAAATCCCCCACACATTCTTAGCAAAAAAAGATTTTAGGTGGTAGCCTAGTTGAACGATAAAAACAAATAATTTTATCAAAGTTGTGGTGGCTGCCACAACAGGCCGCCAACCCACGCAGGTCGCTCATAATCCGACAAACTAAAAAAAATGTCAAATTTTACTGGGTTAGAACAAATTTAAAAAGAGCCGCATGACGATCAACCATAGGCAAACCAATGATCTTCTCAAGTTCCGCATTCAGTCTTCTTCTTGCATCTACATCATTATGCATGTACCCAACTCGATGTGCAATATTGTCAAGTTGCTTACGACTCTCTTGAACATATTCACCAAATATCTTGGAACAAAAGGCAACATGTACACAAGTGTAACCAAAAATGAATGATTGATCTTCTTAAAACAAGAAAAATAAGATCCCCATCCCCATACAAAAGATTACATGGTAAAAAAAACAATCCAAAAGGAACAAAAAGAAAATACTGTGCAACGAAATAAGTATAGCAAGATGAAGCACCAAACAACGGCACCAACATGAAGCACCAACCAGCAACATAGCCACCATAAAGACAATGCACCCATAATGCCAAACTCCAAACAGAGCATGACACCAGAAGAAACAGAGAGTTCACAAACTCCAGCACCAGTGACGGAGGCAAATGCATAACAAGCATAATCCAAATATAAGGAACCAAATTCCAGCAATGAATTGAATTGACAATAGATCCCAATATATTTTAAGATCCATAACCAATCCAATAGTATTAATAGATTATGTGAATAAATTATATTAACAAATTAGAGCGGAATTATACAATTAAATTTTAAAAATAAGATAATCAAGATTCACCAGTAAGGATTCTTGTAGACAATAAAAAGGGGGAGGCAGCCTTAAGGAAACCTTGCAACCTAGGCTCTCGCAAGAAGACACCCAATTAAAGAGGACCACAAAAGGACGTACAAGGCATGGTGCCTCCCCAAAGATTTTTTCTTCTTTATCTTGACCAACAAAGCAAGTTGATCGCACAATTCCTTTGGGATTTCGCATTCTTACAGGACCCTTGTAAGTCCCAAATAAAATAAAGTTGAAGGAGGCTATGGTACTGATTTTGTGTAGATTTAGTTTGGTTTAGTGTATATTAGATTTTATTTTGCATTGATTTGCAATTTTGGAGGGAGAAAACAGAAGATGATGTAGGTATATATATATACACAGCTATACAGAGGGAGAGAATGACGAGACGATATATATATATATATATATATATATATAGAGAGAGAGAGAGAGAGAGAGATATACCTTCCAATGGGGACCAGTGGGCGCCACTTGCGGGAAGGAATGACCAATGATAAGTTCAAACGAAGACAAAAAAGAGAGGGGTAAAAACCCTACACTTGCTATTGTATAAGGGTATTTTAGTAAATGGCAGCCCAATCCGGTAACTGGGCTAAGTAATCCCAAAGTTACCATGGGATATATGAAAGTGGGTCAGATGGGATAAAGGACAGAAAAAGCTACGGCCGAGGAAATCAGCCCAACGAATATCCCATTGACAAAATTGGATCCAAACCTGGGATTTGTGGGCCACCGGATTATTTAACCCTATCCAACTAGGGGTTATCCCACTTTATCCGCTTTGCCAAACACACCGTTAAGGGTTAAATAATTTGGTGGGCGGGATGGATTTTTTTTTCTTCACACGTTTTATTTTCCTTCTATCTTCTTTCCCATTTTTCACCCATCCACTTTTAATCCCTGCCAAACATTCCAATAGAGTAATGCCCTTTAAGGGTGATACCAAACAGACCAAATTGGAACGATAGTCTGCGAAAACAATTCATAAACTCCAATATATACATGGTCTCTTAAGTGAACATATTAAAATCAAAGCTCTACCACCCAACTTGGTGTTTAAATGCAACTTTCTCCCTCCTCAAAGAACAGAAAATTCAAAATTGTACAGAAAGGGACATTCAACAAAGAAAAGAAAAATGGGTCAACATCAACATGTGTATTTGAGAGATTGTCCGATTGCCCTGGGCTGAGGACGTGAGTTCGCTGAGGTGTCTACAAATACCTATGCTCCTCTTTTATACTCTGTCTAAGAGTTCGGAAACTTTCTTGGCCTTTGGTTATTAATCAAAATAGGCCCTTTAAACCATACAAAGGTCAAACAACAAACAAATTGTCAGGCAACTATGTTCCAACTTCCAGACATATACCGTTATATCCTTAATTCCAGTCCTATGTAATTGATTTCTTAACTCCAGAATAATATTAGAGAGAGAGAGAGAGAGAGAGCATCCACGAATCAATCTCCAGTGCATAATGTTCCCGAGGATCCAATCCAGAAAGAGATAGACAAACTAGATGAAACGAACAAGAAGCAAGAAGGGAGAGTTCGAAACCCGGAAACAAAAGCCATCCAGCTTGTGAACTTATATTTTGTGTTCCAAGGAGTGATCCTTACATCAACCTCCACAGCCTCATCTCTCAACTGCCACAACTGGTTGATTCGGTTCGTCCTCTCTCTTCTCGCCGCCCTCGTGAACTTGTTTGCCTTCATCGGTGTCATCTCCAAAGTTCTCCGAGTCCAGAGAGGACCTTGATCAATGCTTGGCTGACCTGGCACTTACGAGTTCATACAGAATGACGAGATCAAGTCAATCAAGTATTGCCTGGAACCCCTTTTAATCAACAAGGCAGAGAGATTGTTGGGCCAAAACCACGCTCAGTTACAAGGTGGAAGCGTCGTGTGCTTGCCTATACGTCCATCGGCGTGTTCATTGGCTTCAGCGCATTTATAATGTATGGTTGCTACACAATTCTTTGGAGTTCCAGAGAAGGCAAGTGTGTCAAAGTATGCTGATTCTGGTTCTGGTTTATTTCCTGGGGCAACCATCCACAATGGAATTCTTGTGCATAATCATTGGCAAAAAACATGTATAAACATACATTAACTGTACAAATGACTATAAGAGCATCCTTCCATTGGTTTATGACATACTCTACTCCACTCTGTCGAACCTTATCCCCATATTTTCAGGTCAGGTAGCTGTCGTATGACATTTTTCTGCAATACATTGCCTGGCAACATAGCTAATTCCAATAACATAGATCAGCCCTGGTAATGAAATTATAGAGGCCAAAAAGCATGGAACACCTCCCATGAATATGTATGAAAAGAATGTGGCATTCTACTTGATCCTTTAAATCCCATTTGGGAGATGATCATTTAAACATCAAAGCAATCGAAAACTCTTCAAATAAGCTATGCATTTAATGGAGCCACACAGTCTACTCTCCATATCTTCAAAAATGGTCAGATATTTTACATTAACATGTGTACAATGCTAAACTCAACCGATAGATAGGATTTTGTACAGCACTGGATCTTGGAGTCTCAACAACCCGTTCATGCTCCAATAGATTAATAATTAATTAAAAATCCTTGATTGACCAAACAGATATTGACAAATTAGCACAACCTGGAGCACATGAGGGACCCCATTGCGGAAAAATTCAACCTAACTCAACTAAAGAAAGCCTTTTATCCTAAGTCTGCATTGACAACTTATATTGTACAGTTTGAGACATGGGCCAACTTAGAAACAGGTAAGACAACACAATTCGAATTCAATGCATCACCCTGCATCTCACCCGTAAATACATAATCACTGAAGCAAACTGCTGGAAATCTAGCATACTTGTCTTTTTGTTAAGGTAACTCATGCACAAACACACAAACTTCTCCAAAAGGCACGAACTGTCCAGTGATTCCCGGTAGTTAAACTCAGAATGGATTGCCAACTCAGGTACAAAGACGTGATACAACCAGTTAAACGAAAAAGCCAGTTGGAGTCATCAGCAAAATGGAGCAACAAAGCAAATCACCAGGAATCCTATTTTTAATGCTATTTGCGGCATCTATTTGTTACCAACTCTGGGTTGCCTTTCCTCATCATGGCCACAAACTCATCGTAGTTAATTCTTCCATCCTGCAAGAGGATTTTGATATACATTATTCAACATAAGTCACGGCACAAAGACTTCATTTGTTAGCAGACAAATACAAAATGAGGAAGCAAGGTGTACTAATTTTTGTTTGATGACACTTAAAAACATAAAAAGTATGGTGCCTTTTGGGCATTGAACTAATGAAAAACATGAAATGAGAGGGAACTCATGATATTTCCAAGGAAAATAACTCTTACAAATGAAACTAAAGTTGATCAGTTCCTTATACTGGAATGCCAGGTACTTTGTGTGTGCATTGACACCATTATTTTATAAAACTCTAGTATTGAGGAAATGACTATCTTTGAGGTCTACACAAACTATCCATACATAAACCTGACATCATAGATTGGTTGGATTTATCATGTCAAGTTGCCAAATGTTTCCAATTTCTTTTCGCATCTTGGTTGTGTTCTACTGAAAAAAACTTGACGAGTTAAATTCTTATTGTTCATAATTTCCATTTTTTACTCATCAAAACAGCGACCATGTGTTTAATCATACATAGACAGATTTGACTTCATGACAAGCTTTCACACATTCCAACTTTTTTCCCTTTAGTGTCATGTTCCCAGAGAGGTTTCTATTTCTAAGGCTTCAGAGACAATAAACCAAAAGGAAATTGTTATTAGCTGCTATGTACTTTATTTTACTTGCGGGAGAAAGAAAGAAAGAAAGAAAAAGGGGAAGAAACAGGGCAATAACAGAAGAACAATCAATGCCCATTGTGTACTTGTTCCAACAGACATTCCAGCCTTTAAAATATACATTTACCTTAAGGAAGTCAATCATTCAAGGCCTTATACACATTTGGTTCAAATTTATGATGCGTCGGCCTACTTGGATAACTAAATTGTCAGCAAGACCAACCTCTAATCCATGCATGGAGTATAAGCCTCAAAGGGAGCCATTTTCATTCATGAGTAAACATTATCTTCCGAAAATCACATTGAATAGAGAGATAGATTATGTACAAGCATATTGTGTTTCTAAGGAGATAGAAAACATACGTTGTCTGTGTCGACTTCTGCAATGATCTCCTTTATTGTTTTCTCATCACCCATATTATAATTCTTCAGGGCATGCTCTAATTCGTCCATAGTGATGTGCCTACATTTAGAGGCAAAAACCAAAAACAGCAGAAAGTAAGTAACATAATTTCTGCATGACTCGATCAAATATGTTAATATAAAATGACACAATAGAACATAATAAGGAGGCCACCCGCTCTTGTCCTTGTCGAAATATTCAAAGGCTCTGTACAAGTGGTCTTCTCTTTCCATTCGATTCATGTGCATTGTAGCTGTTATAAACTCAATATAATCAATTGTTCCATTTCCATCCACGTCTGCCTGAAAGAGCAACCGATCTTGATATTTTAGTTACCCTAGAACAGATCATGAAATGAGATGGCAGCTAGCATAAGAATCAATTGTATAACCAGAACTAGCCATAATACCTTAAATTTGAAAACAACAATGCTTATTTAATTAATTAGGAGGTATGTAACAGAAAAGCTACAACTAATAAAATTCAACTTATGCGCAATCGAACATAATGTCCAAAATGATTGTCACACCCGGGGCAGAACTATGTAAGATAAAATTAATAGAATGATTGTTGAAATGGGCAGAACCACATAAGATAAAGCTAAGAGAATGATTGTTAAAATGACTCAGCCATGTGGTTTGGTATAGAGACTAGAAATTTAGTTCAAGTTGAAGGTGCAAAAGAAGTAGTTAGGCTAAAAAGAAAATCAAATAAGGAAACCATAACGGTATGATTGGTATATAAGCAGAAGGTATGAACCTAGACCGAGCTCAATGGCATAAGCATATCTGTAGTGGCCCACAAGTACTTCGGAAGTATATCATAACCAGTTGAAGCTCGCAAGCTTAGTATGATTGTGATGGTAATGAATATCTAACTAAATGTTCAACTTGATTTCTAGTATATATGCTTATATCAGAAGCTTCTAGAGCATTGAGTGCCTCTGGCTAGAACTCATCCAATTAGGTAGTTGAATTTTCTAGGCTACAGGCTACCTAATCACGAACAAGGCTCCAAAAGGATGACGAGCTTGGGACCAGCATAACATTCGACATACGCATGTGGGAGATAGACTAATGAATCAAAGAGCACTACAATAGCCCAGACAGAGACAAAAACGGAAATGAGAGAGATAGAAACAATACCGCTTCCATCAACTGCCTCGCTTCTGACTCGGAAAGCTTGGTACCCAGTTTTGTAAGACCGGCTTTCAGCTCTTCAAATGTTATTGTTCCACTGTTATCTGTGTCCATATTTTTGAAAAGCTCCTTCAATCCAATGATTTCTTCTTCGGAAAGGTTTTCTGCAATTACCTAGCACAAGAAACAATTCCAAATAAAACTCCCAGAGTTTTTATTCGCCAGAAACAGTAACAAAAGATACTTTCACCTTCAGAGCCAATTTCTTGAGTTTGTTCATCGCCCGGAACTGTTTCAATCTACTTAACACAGCAATGTCGAGAGGTTTATCAGATGCCTCACCATCTTCTCTCATCCATGGATGATCTGCATGTCAATCAGTGGTTGAAACTCCTACTGTATTTCTGAGTAGAATGCATGCTGAAATACTAAGCAACACAATTCTTCACACCCAACCACCAAAAAGTCAAGAAACTTGCACTTATTCAGCAACCTAGAGATGGTATTTGTTGGAGTTATAGCAGCGTAGTTTATTAGGCCTAGTTTATTAGGGTTCTTTTTCTCTATTTACCCTTATTATGACTTTTATATTTTTCTTAGACTAGAAGGATGTTTAAGTCACTTTGTAATATTATTTGGTTATATATACGGGGCTCTACTCTTAATTTGAGTATCCCTTTTCACGCACAACTAGTTCAAGTTGGTATTAGAGCCAAACTCAAACTCAAACTCAAACCCAAACCCTAACCCTAACCTCCACCATACTCATCAGCCACAACTCCAAACAGCACCCAGCAAACAACGACCCAGACTGCCAGCAAACCACCCACCTACTTCCAGCATACTGCTCATCTACCGTCTGCCAGCAAACTGCCCAGCGAAACCACCCAGGCCATCACCGAACCAAACCACTCAGGCCAGCACCGAACCAAACCATCGACTACCCTCACCGACTGCTCAGACCAGCCGACAAACAACCTCAATCCACACCTTGTCCAACTGCAGTTGCAGCGAAACCACCCACTGACAAAGAACCTCAAGCAAACTCAAAACCCATCTTCACCTTTAATCAGCCTCCCTTCTGCCCAGACCAACCCACTGACAGCCATATACTCCAACAACAGCCAATATCTGCCCAACCATCACCGACAGCCACAACTCAGTCTATTGCTCCAACAGCCCAAACCCAATACACTGCCCATCCACCAACACACCCAAGTCTGTAAACAACAGCAACCACTGCTATAATAATTAAAAAAAAAAAAACCTAGACCAACCCAATAAACCCAGACCAGCCCACTGCTGGGTCACTGTCCAGCCCACTGTCGGTTCGTGTTTTTCGTTGTGGCTTTGTCCTTCGCATTCTTCACCATAGTGCTGCCAGGTTGCAATATATAGGACTTTTTTAAGAAGGGTTGAATCCTCTTCTCCGTGAATCTGCTCTTGATGAAGTAAATCATTTATTTATATTTATTGAATTTCTGGGCACCGTGACCTGATTATTTGGGAGTTTTTTGAACCTTTTTTATCTGTCGCTACAGTTCGACTGGAGGTATATTGTTTTTCCTTATTTTGTCCCTCTATTTATCTTAAAGTTGTTTTTCTGTCACAGGTGTCCTAGTATAATTGATGATATGACTACTACTGAGGGAGTTGAGACCCCTACCGTTGAGACATCTGTTAGTACTTCCACTTGGTATAGGGATCGACAGTGCTCGGCTCAACGCCGTCAAGGTACCCCACATTAGCGTAAACATGGAGATTCTCGTTAGTGTGATTATTGTGGTCAACTAGGACATCTCAGGGCTGCTTGTTGGAAGCTTCATCCAGAGCTTAAACCACTTCCTTGTAGCCATACTACTGCCATTGCTGAGACACCACCACCTACAGTCATTGCTCCTACTACTACTGCTCCTCCTCCTCCTTGGCAGAGTGATATGGATGCTATCACTTCTTGCTTGGATATACTTATGATAGCCCTAACTTCTCAAGGTTCGATTACTACTGTTGCGACTATTACAGGTATACCTCATGCCTTTCATACTTGAGCCAGCCCGTCTCCTTTTTGAATGCTAGACTTGGGTGCGAATGGTCATATGACAGGTGAGGCCCATCATTTCACCTCTTTTGACGAGCAGTTACATCCTTAAGTTCAGTTAGCAGATGGTACACATGCCCCTATTGTTAATAGGGGTACAGTCCGTCTCCCAGATGACTTTACATTACGTTCGGTGTTTTATGCGACAAAGCTAGCCATAAATCTATTATCTGTACATCAGTTAGTCATAGATTTTCACTGTGCGGTTGTGTTCTTATCTGATTCGTCTTATTTGCAGGACCTGAATACCAGAAAGATTATTATCAAGGGATATCAGAGAGATGGACTGTATTATCTAGGCGATCCACCTCCGATTTCACCAGTTTCTCCACCTCCACCTCCATCTTGTCTTTATTTGTTTCTAACTTACATGCTAATATTTTACCTGGTACTTGTCGTTATGATTTTTTATCACAAACTGTTCAGTTGTGACATGACTGTTTTGGGCATACAAATTTTAAATATTTATGTATGTTATTTCCTGCTTTGAGCAAAGCTTGTGTTAGTGATAAACTTGACTATGTGATATATTCTCTATCAAAACATGTTCGGACCAGTTATATTCCTCGCATGCATCAATCACTCAAACCATTTTGACCTAATACACTCTGATATTTGGGGACCCTCTCCTGTTACTACTCTGTCAGGTGCTCGATATTATGTGACATTTATAGATGACCATACCCGTTGTACTTGGGTCTACCTTTTGCATAAGAAATCTGATGTACTCCCTGTCATCACTCAATTTCTTCAGATTATTAAGACATAATTCGATGTTATTGTTCGTGCTCTTCGTTCGGATAATGCTAAAGAATATGTGTCTGATGCCTTAGTGTCTCACCTTTCTTCTCAGGATATCCTTCAGCAGCTCATTTGTTCATATACTCTTGAGCAAAATAGAGTTGCTGAAAGAAAAAATAAGAGTCTGATAGGAATGGTACGTTGTATGCTTAGAGGTATGGGAGTACCGAAATCTTATTGACATTTTACTGTTTTGACTTCTACCTTTTTGTGTAATCGTACACCGAGTTATGTTCTTCAGCATAGGACTCCTTTCTAGGTCTTATTCCCTGAGCAGACACTTTTTTCGGTACCCCCTCGTGTTTTGACTGCACATGTTTTGTTCAGGATCGGTCTCCTACTCGCTATAAACTTGATGATAAAGTGATCCATTGTATCTTTGTGAGCTATTGTCATCGGTCTAAGGGGTATCGGTGTTATGATCCTGTCAGGCGACGTATGTATCATAGTCTAGATGTTACCTCTTGAACATATTCCTTATTTTTCTTCCAGTCTTGTGTCTGCCCCTCCAATTGATGATACTCCCTTTGATTTTTCATTACAACAGGAGCCAGAACTATTGGTCACTATCACTACAGAGTCATCAATCTCTCCTCCTCCAGAGTTACATCCCAATCAGTACAGAGTCACTAGTCTCTCTACTTTTGCAAGTTTATGTTCGTCGGCCTCGCTTTTATTCCCCTGCTAATGTCCCCTTTACCTCAGGCGATGCAGATAATATTTCTCAATTCGTTGAGCATATTAATGCACTTGTTGTTAATACTGATGAGATTGCATGTTCTGAGCCACTTACTTTACTTGATGAGACATTGTTAGTGGAGGATATGATTTAGAGCATCGTTATCCGTGACGTGATCACCGTCCAGTTGTTCGTTATGATTGGACTGCTAAGACTTTATATCCGATCTCTACTTATGTTTCTTATGATGATCTGTCTCCTACATTTCAAGCTTATAGTATGGCCTTATCAGATACGTCGGTTCCTCGCTCTGTTTCAGAGGCTATGCGGGATCCCTAGTGGATTCTTGCCATACAGACAGAGATGGACGCTCTTTAACGTAATCATACGTGGGATCTTATCTCTTTACCTTCAGGGGTGAAGCCTGTTAGCTGTCGCTGAGTTTACACCTTGAAGTATCTTGCGGATGGTACTATTGATCGTCACAAGGCTAGGCTTGTGGCGAAGGGCTTTACTCAGGCACTAGGTCGTGATTTTGGTACTACCTTTGCCCCTGTGACAAAATTAACTACTGTTCAATTGATTATTTCTCTGACTGTGGAGTACTTTTAGCCTCTTCATCAGTTAGATGTGAAGAATGCATTTCTTCATAGTGATTTGGACGAGATTATTTATATGGATGTACCACCGGGCTTTCGTGGTGAGGGAGAGTATGCTGGAAAGGTACGTCGACTGCGTAAGTCTCTTTATGGACTGAAACAGTCACCACGAGCCTGGTTCTCTCGCTTTAGTGATATAGTCAGGGTCCAAAGTATCGGCCGAGTCGTATCCGACTCGGCCATTGACGATACGATAACGATACACGAGTCGAAAGATTGATGAATTTAACTTGTATCGGCGATATCTCGGACGTCTCAGCCGAAATCAAAGGTGTCGGTGAAAATTCAGTTCAACTCAGGCGACTCGACTCGGAATCCTTCCGAGTTGAACACGACAATAGAAAAATCTCCAAATCTGACCCACACCTCTGCAAAAGCTTATCAACACTCCTTCATTTTTCTAAAAAATGAACAAAAATCCAAAAAAAAAAATGGGATGGGAAATAAAGCAAACCTACTACCAGACTACCTGTTGAAAGACTCAACACCCAATGTGAAAATTGCAGAAATCACATGAACCCTGAGGCAGCAAACCCCTATAAAAAATAAAAATTACTACCATACCTGTAAATCGAACCCTAAAGCATCTTCTTCATCTGATCTTATGTGTCAATCTTGTTTGATTCTTTGTTATTCTTGTTCAACTCTTTGTTGAAAGGATCTTCTTCGATTTTTTGTTGAGACGATTTTCTTCGGTCTATATCGGCGAGGAACTGCACTGTGCATCTCTCTGTCTACACTCTATTACCGTGTGACTCTGGGAAGTGAGAAAGACGAAGAACGTAAAATAGGTAGAAAAAAAAACTGATTTTTTTTTTTTACGGAATGTTTATATATTTATATTTGCCATAAAAGTAACATAAAAGTAGTAGCTCAATTGGATGGTGTTGCAAATTGAGCTGCAAGGTCCCTGGTTCGATTCCACGAATGCTCCAACATGTAGTCTAGTTTTTTTTTTTTTTTTACTAAGTGTTTATATATTTATATTTGTCTTAACATAACATAAACATAGTAGCTCAATTGGGTGGATTTGCAAATTGTAATGTTGTAGGTCATTGGTTCGACTCCTCCAAGATCCCAACACATTGTTGCCTTTTTTTTTTGACCGAATATTTATATATTTATATTTGCCTTAAAAGTAACATAAAAATAGTAGCTCAATTGGGTGGTGTTGCAAATTGAGTTGCTGCAAGGTCCCTGGTTCGACACCTCCAATGCTCCAACATACAAGTTGTTTTTTTTTTTTTAAGTGTTTATATATTTATATTTACCTTAAAAGTAACATAAAAGTAGTAGCTCAATTGGGTGATGCAAATTGTCATGTGCAGGACAGTAGTTCGACTCCTCCAAGACGAACATGCTTTTTTACATTATTGTCATAGTTAAATTACTTATTTATTGCATAAATATTAAAATTATTGTATTTTAATGATCAAAAAAATTATAACTTTAATGTAATAATTAGATACATCAATATTTTATAATAATAAATGAGTGGATATAAGTTCCTTTTTTTTATTTATAAAAAATATATGTTCTATTTCAAATTATATAAAATTAAACGTTACAATTACATTTTTTTTATATTTAAACTATTTCAATCAATTGCATGTTACTTATTTAATTATTTGGAATTTGTGACATTGTAGAATGACTCATAAAAAATACGACATTGGTGGGAACATGCAACACCTGTTGGTAGTGATCGACGAATTACAAAGTGCAATTATTGTGGTAAAATAGTTCATGGTGGCATTACTCGAATGAAACAGCATATTGCACATGTATCCGGCCAGGTGGAAGGATGTCCATGTGCACCAAAATAAGTGTTACAATTCTTGAGACAACATCTTAGTGATTGTAGTAAAGAAAGGGCTTCTATAAAAAAGAGAAAAGAACGAATTATGAAATCATTACGAGATGAAGATTGTTACAACCTGGATGACGATGATGATGATGATGATGGTGAGAATCAAATTGAAGAGGGTGATTTTGAAAGAAGACAGTTAAAGCATGCAATGAAGGAAAGCCGTCAAATGGCTTGGATGGAGGAAGAGGGTCGTAGGCACTCTGTATCAAATGCAAGCGGTCGATCATCACAACCATCAAGCTCAGGAATCAAGCGCGGACCACCACGTAGCTATAGTGTAAAAGAAGGTGCAAGTATGCCTGTAAGTGGCCTTGATCCGTACATGTTCCCGTCGAAACAAAAGTCAGTAACAGACATGTTCTCAGGTGCGAACCTGAAAAAAGTGGAAAAAGCTATTTCGAAGTTCTTCCTCTTCAATGCCATACCATTCAATGTAGCTGATAGTGGGCCTTACTATCAATCAATGATTGACACTATTGCGGATGCAAGCCCAAGAATAAAGGGTCCCACAAGATATCAAATTGGTAGTTCTTATTTGGAGGAGGAGGTTAAAGAGCTTGATGTGTATATATCTTCGATGAAGATAAAATGGCCTCAGTATGGTTGCACAATCATGTCTGATGGGTGGAGTTCTAGAACAAAGAAACCCATTATCAATTTCATGATTTATTGTGACCGTAATATGATTTAGCATACATCAGTTGATACCACAAATATTTTAAAAACTGCTGACTATATTTTCTCTCTTATGGATAAAGTTATTGATGAAATTGTAGAAGAAAATATAGTACATGTAGTAACCGACAATGAGACAAGCTTTAAAGCAGCTGGTAAGATGTTGATGGATAAAAAAAAACATTTATTTTGGTCTCCTTGTGCAGCTCATTGTATTGATTTGATGCTAGAAGATATTGGTCATATGAAAGCAATCAAGGAGACCATAGATGATGCTAAGACGATCACATCTTTTATCTACAACAGTCTCAAAGTGGTCAACTTAATAAAGCAACATACCAGAGATAGAGATTTATTGAGGTCAGGTATAACACGATTTACCACTGAATTTATCGCCATTGAAAGCCTTATTCGTTATGAATCGGACTTGAAAAGAATGTGCACCACCGATGAATGGCGTGAGTTCAACAAAGACAAGAAGAGGAGAAAAACAAGAGATATAGTCTCAAACCTTATTTTGACTAACCAATTTTGGAAGAAGGCTAGAAAAGTTCAATCTATCATGGAGCCTCTTGTTAGGGTTTTAAAAATAGTTGATCAAGACAAAAAACCAACTTTATCAATTATCTATGAGGCAATGGACAGGGCTAAACTAGTCATACAACATTCAGTCAAAAATTGGAAGAAATAATGGGCCGTGATTGACAAAAGATGGGAGATCCAATTGCATAGACACTTGCATGCAGCAGGTAAAAGTATTTAAAAATATAAATTTTTTTTTGTGTATTAGCTTGTAAAATTATAGTTTTCCACTAACTTACATTAAATTGTCAAAAAACTTTGCAACTTCTTTCTTAAATCCAGTTTTTCAGTATTCTAATCAATTTTTCAACCATCATGAGGTAAGATCTGGTTTGAAAGAGGTTATTAAAAGATTGGAACCAGATTTGAATAAAACAAGCAAGGGCAATGAACGAGGTATGACGATTTTTGATAATTTTTTATTATAATATGTGTATTTATTTGTCGCTTACGTAATACATTACACAATAAATTGCAGATCAAATTATATACTGACAAACATGGCGAGTTTGGGAATGCACTCACTAGGAAAGCTGTACATGCCTCCCTTCCAAGTTTATTATTTAAACTATATGTATTTAGTAAAGTATCATTTGTTACTCTTATGGACAATACTAATATTGTACAATTTTATTTTTTTTTGTAGCTGAATGGTGGATCAATTATGGTGAAGAAGCTCCCCATCTGCAAAAAATTGAAGTCAAAGTTTTAAGTCAAACATGTTCATCATCAGGGTGTGAAAGAAATTGGAGTACATGGTCGCTGATCCATACAAAACTTCACAACCGATTGGCAATGAAAAAACTACATAAGCTAGTTTTTGTGCACTAAAATATGCGGTTGCGAGTTAAAAATTTGACATATCAGCGTGAAAATAATGATTTTTATAATCCAATTGATCTGAACTACATTTTTAATGATAAGGATATATTAGATGAGTGGATAAGAGAAAGGGAGGAATCAATTTTACCACCTGATAACTTAGGTTGGCTGGATGAAGGTATTCGTGACATTGAAGAAGGTGGAAGTGGACGAGATATAGTTGATGAAGGTGACACTAATACGGCACCAACATCTAGCAATTATGCCACTACCAGAAGATCTGAAAAAGATACGAGGCCAACCAATAAGGGTAAAAAGGCTATGAGAATTTTTGTCAGTTCTAGTGATTTTTCTTCTGATGATGATAATGATAATAATGTTGCTGATACTTATGGTGGTGGTGGTGGTGGTGATAGTAGTAGTACTGATGATGATGATGCTAGTAATCATGGTGGAGATAATGATAAGAGCAACAAGAGTGGTGGTGGAGGGACTACTAGAAATGGCGGTGATACTCAGCTACCTGGCGGTATGTCATGGGCACAGGGGCAAGACAATTACTATGCCACACAGGATACAGACCATGGATATAGACCAGGGGCAATGAAACAACGGAGGAATTTAAACTCTTCCATTGGTGATGATTATTCCCATAGACGCTACCATCATTCACTTGATCGACAAGATATTGATGATCATATACAGAGTTTGGGATTGACATCATATGAAGGATACATGCCTTACGGACATCATCAAAGTAGTGGTATAGAATCTAGCTATGCACATGGATCATATGGATATGGTATCCCTTCGCCGCTTCCGAGGTGTACTAGTACTAATAGTGCTGGGCATTATGGTCATCGCCCTACGCATCTTGAGAGATCTACTATTACTAGTACTGGTGGTTACTATGATTGTGTTCTAAGGAGACATCATGATAGATCTTCTAACACGACATCGGATAGTGTCAACTTTTATGGATATGATCAGTCTTCTGCTAGTAGTGGCCGTGAATATCGTAGTTTTGGGTACTATCAGTATGGGAACCAGCCAGTACAACCTCCACAGTCACACTACTCTGATTATGGGTCATCTAGTCAATCAACTCAACCAACCCAATCAGACCCGTATTCACACTTGTACTCTTATTCTTATGATGGACAGTACCCTAATTTGTATTATTTTATAGAGACAATAACGACGATTTTGAGTCTCATCGTCGTTCAATGTAGTAATGATTATGACTCAATATGTTCCTAAATGTCTACATTGAACATTGAACATTGATAATGATAATTATTTTTGCTGGCGATTTTATGTTTTATTTTAATTATGGTTAATGTATTTTTAGATGTATTGTGGATATATGATACAAAAATGATAATGTCTATTTTTTTAGAATTTTCTATAATTTTTTTAAATTTTTTTAGAGCTTCTATCTTGCGTTTTGAGCGTATCGGCCGATACCGCGACCGATGTGTATCAGCACCCTCTAAGTTGATGGCCGATACTGCGATTTTGAACCACGGGTATAGTTGTACGTTTAGGGTTCACTAGATGTTATTCTGATCATACATGCTTCATTCAACGGAATATTTTTGGACAATGTATCATCTTTTTAGTATATGTTGATGATATTATTATTACTGGAGATGATGTTTCAGGGACTGCGCAGGTGAAGGTAAACCTTGGGAAGGCCTTCGATGTGAAAGACCTTAGATTTCTACAATACTTTCTTGGGATTGAGTTTGCCCGTAACAGCAGGGGTATTGTTCTTTCTCAAAAAAAATATGTTCTGGATCTTCTCTCAGACACTTGGATGCTGGGGTACAAACCAGCATCATCACCCATGATTCCAAACCTGAAGTTTACTGTTGAAGGTAAGGAGTTGAGAAACCCGACTGTCTATCAAAAATTGGTGGGTAGACTTATCTACCTAGCCAACATTAGGCCAGACATTTCATTCGCTGTCAGCCGAGTTAGTCAATTCATGCACAGACCATGTCAACCTCATCTTGATGCAGTTTATCATATCTTTCAGTACCTCAAATCTTGTCCTGGACTTGGGTTGTTCCATGCATCAGGATCTCAGACTAGTTCTCTACCCTGTTATTCAGATTCAGACTATGGGGGAGTGTGTGACGGTCGATCTACTACGGGCTTCTGTGTTTTTCGAGGGGCTCATCTTATTTCTTGGAAGAGCAAGAATCAGTCAGTTGTCTCTCGCTCATCAGCAGAGGCAGAGTATCGGGCACTGGCGCTTGGCACGTTTTAGATTATCTGACTACGATCGATTCTTAGCAAGTTGGGATTTCCAGTGACATCTTCATCTATATTATATTGTGATAATCGATCTGCTATTCAATTTGCTTCTGACTCTGTATTACACAAGAGGACAAAACATATAGAGATCGATGTTCACTTTTTTGGGGAGAAGGTTAGCAATGGTATTGTCATTTCATCGTTTGTGGGGACCAGTGATCAGGTTGCGGATGTTTTCACCCAACCTGTCACTCTATCCATTCTTCGGGACTCCATTGTCAAGCTTGACTTAGTTGATATTTGTGCGCCTAGCTTGAGGGAGAGTGTTGGAGTTATAGCAGCCTAGTTTATTAGGCCTAGTTTATTAGGGTTCTTTTTCTGTTTTTACCCTTATTATGACTTTTATATTTTGCTTAGACTACAAGGATGTTTAGGTCACTTTGTAATATTATTTGGTTATATATCCCTTTTCACACACAACTAGTTCAAGTGTATTAAAGTACATATGTTGGTTGCTGGGAAAGTAGCAAGTAGAAGCCAAGCAGGATCCATGAATGACTTAAGCAATTTCTTAGATCTGAGTATTGCATTGTACTGATAAAGAACTTAAGAATGTCAGGATTCACATTTTCCTGGTCAAGATGTGGTAAAATTTTGGATACTTACTTAGGACTTCAACAGCAGAAACCCTTTTGGGCGGATCAGCTTGTAGCATCTTCTTCACAAGGTCTTTGGCACTACTAGATATGGATGGCCAAGGATCAGATGAGAAATCAAGATGTCCCCGCAAAACAGCATCAAAGATACCCTGCTCATTCTCTGCATATGAAAGGAAAAGAGACAAGGTTGTAACTGTTAGGACATGATAAAGCAGTATTCATGTAGTTAATAAGAGGCTCCAAGACCCTTAATCATGGAATATCAGCTGTAGGTCATCTTATTTCATGCTTATTTAGGTTAGAAAATGTTTACCCAAACATAAAAAAGACACAAATAAAATTTAAACCATCCAGAGAGGCACTCAAGGAAAAGTTAAAACAAGATTGTGCTATGTGTGCTCATCTCATCAAGTTCGGAAATACGAACCTCCCCAGAATGGTGGGACACCGCTAAGTAAAATATATAGGATCACCCCAGCACTCCAAATATCTGCCTCAGCTCCATAGTTGTGGCGCAACACTTCAGGAGCCACATAATATGAACTTCCAACAAGGTCTTTAAATACATCTCCTGCACCCACAAACCAACATTTAAGTTATCAAAAATCACCAGCAAGTCCCAAAAATAGGTAAAAAGCAATGAACAGCAAAGCAACACATTGGCCAAGGGGGCCCATGAAAACACCTCCCCCCCCCCCACCCCAACCCTGCAGTTCTGAAACTACCTTTTGCCACTTTGGTTCTGTGAATGATTAATTAAACCACCCAAAATATATGGCCTCTATAATTCTATGTTATATCATTTGACCCTTACTCATTGGTACCCCAAAGTCCAAATCCTGGCTTCACCCCAGAAACAAGGAAAGTTGATAATAGAAAACCGCACTGTAAACTGAAAGAAAAAAAAAAACAAGACTAAGAAGTGTGTCATGGTGTAACAGTTAAATTTATGGCATCCATAAATTTTCCACGTAATGTTTAGAAAAAAGTTCATTCATAATGAGGAGAAAAGGAAGATGCTTATACATGACTGAGCACTGAGAAGGTGAGCATAAAAATGAAAAATGAGTGAGAAGCTTGGTTAAAGTACTTGGCTGGAAAATGTTCCTACTAAGGGGCATTCTCGGTGTTGTCAATGGAGGGAAGATTTTTGTTGTAGTTGATGTATATTCTTAAAGTATTGTTTACTAATAACTGGACAGCTGCCATATGTAAATGGATAACTTTTAAACTTTGTTCTAATTATAGCCTCTTCCTGGACATGTTTTGACAACAGGATTTGAATCCACATTTTAGCCCCAATATAATCACAAGCAACCACCAGGCCCAAACGACTATAATAGATTTACATGTCCTACTGGCATCAAGACTTGAACATGTTCTAAATCATTATGTCACCACATACATAGGGCATTCACCTCCAACATTCAAATACTTGTTTCCTTTTTCCTCCTGCGTTCTTCTCCAACTTATTCCAAAATTTCAATGAATTTCACTGCATTTCCATTTTCCCACATCCCCTCAAATTTCATGAATGAAAAAACATCATATAAACATTTCAGCCCAAAAATCGAGTCACCATTGACCATCCCCAATATAGAGCATCTTAGAGGTTCATGAAATAACAAGAACACATAATCAGTATCAGATCATATCTGCTGACCTCAACTTTCGAGTAAAAACCCAGAAAATTAATAGTGCAAAGTACGAAATTATCATAATACAGGGGTAAAAACATAAATAGATCAAATTTAATGCCTGGTTTAAAGAAAACTGAGAGCCCAAAATCCGTAGCCTTCAATGGCGAATCCTCATCAGAACTCAAGAACAAGAAATTTTCTGGCTTCAAATCCCTGTGCATAACACCCATGGAATGACAATTATGCACCACAGTCACAATCTGCCGACACAGATTGGCGGCTGCACTCTCCGAATAATGTCCCTTAGTAATAATCCGATCAAAAAGCTCACCCCCGGCACACAACTCCATTACTAAGTTCACCGAGTGGCGATCCTCGTACGCGCCTTTGAGTCCTACGATGTTCCGATGTCCGGTCAAGTGGTGCATGATCTGAACTTCCCGTCGGACGTTCTCGATGTCGTCTTTTTTGATGAGTTTACGATTGGCAATGGACTTGCACGCTAATTTTTGTCCAGTGGTCTTGTGGGTTACGAGGTAGGTAACGCCGAATTGGCCACGGCCGAGCTCACGGCCGAAAATGAAGGTGGAGTGGACGTCCTCCATTGGACGACCCAGGACTCGACCGTTGCCGGGGGGTGACTGAGAAACGGAGGTGGACGATGGTGGTTCATCGGAGGGGCGAATATTGAGGCCGTTGGTGGGGGCTGAGTCAGGGCGGAGCTGGGTTTGGGAGGTGTGTGACCCAGTACAGTTACCCATATTTGTGTCTGGGTGAGAAGTCTCATGTAGAGTTAAAAAAATATACTTGCCTTGTGTTTTGTCCGAAGACGATGTTGCGAATTGACGAAAAAACCTTGGAAGAAGTGGATTTACTGTGTGCTTTGAGTTGGTAAACGGGGGTCAACCGTGGAAGAGAATTCCAGTGACTTCATTGTTCCCTTTGGATTTTTGTCTTTTTGGGTGATACAAAACTTTTGAAATTCGTGCTACATTTTTTTTCCTACCAACGTTTGATGATGAAGATTTTTTTATTAAAATTTTCATCCCTCATGATGTTAAACAGTATTTGTTACTTAATCTACTCCTAAATATCTATGATTTAAGATTGGAGTAGTGCTATGTATCACAAATTTATAACTCAAATTTATATCTTAAATCAAGGAAGATCATTAGATCAATGGGTTCCATCAACTTTTTTAAATGAGACCTACTAATCCAATAGTTCTTCTTGATTTAGGATATAAATTTGAGTTATAAATTTGGGATACATATCATTACTCTTAAAGTTTTTGTACAGAAATTAAGAAAGTTATTAAATAGCTCTAATATGAGTAAAAAATAATTACGCAAAATTAAAATATCCTTATTCAATACGTATTGGTAAGAAAATTAATATGAAAAATACTAATCTACACTTAATCTATTAAGCACTTAAACAGAAATAAGGGTAAATTTTGAAGAAAAAATATTAATTATGCATTAATTTCATTAAACAAAAGATATTGTGGAGTAAAAAAATTGTTCAAAACGACATATATTTAAGAATGGATGGAATATTAAAAAAATAAATTTTATTAATATTCAATTATAGGAATTATATCACATCACTTATGCTTCATTTGGTATAATAAAAAAAATGAAATAATGAAAAATTAAAATGATAAAAAGTTGAAGAGATAGATAAAATATCATATTTGGTAAATAAAGAAAATAGGAAAGTTAGAAAAATAGATGAATTAATTTTCTTTCTAATTCATTAAAATTAATTTCTCTAAAATTAGAAGGAAAGTAGATGAAAAGGTAATTATATGTGATAAAATATATGTTATATTATATTTATATAAATATCATATTGATATATATATATATATATATATATATATATATATATATATATATATATATATTAATTATATATTATGTATTTATATTTTTTTCATCATTCTATTTTTTCATTAATACTAAACAGAAAAGAATTAATCATTTTTACTTTTCATCAATCCTACCAAACACAAAAGAATAAAAATATATTATTCTTACTTTCATTTCATAGAAAATAGAAAATGTATTATTTTTATTTTTCATCTCTCTTTCTTTCTATTATTCATACCAAACAAAACATTAAGATGAAAAACTTTATAAACATAAAATTACTATTTTTTTTCTTTGGTCAGTAATGTTTATTAAGAGGAACGAGATTTAAACTCACGGTATTAAAAATTGAACGATAATTAGTATTACATTAATTATTTCTGTTGATGTAGAAAATTGACCAACTGGACAACAATTGAGATGACCCAAGAAAAAATATTTATTGCAACAGTGATATTACGTTAGTATTGTGATATAGACGTAATATAACTAACCAATAATATATAAACAAATAAAAAATAGACTTCACACAAACTAATAATTATATATCCATATAAGTCAATAACTATCCACTATTTTTTCATGTAAAGTCGATAACTACTAAAATGATATTCACTTTGTTCATTTAAAATTTTATTATTGATTAGTTATATCATATTTGTAATCCGTTGCATTGAATATTTTCTTACATAACAGATAAAAAAGGTGATATTGTAATATCAAAGAGTTATTGTAAAAAAAAATATTAAGTTGAAAACATCTTAAATAAAATTGTATATTTATAAAAAAAGTCCGCTTGTCTGCAAGGCCCGCCCAATAGATCCGTCCAGTGAGTGGCGGGTTGGGTTGCAAGTAGCTTATCCTTACTTGAAGCCCGGCCCTCCTGATAACTCGTTCGGATAAAGGCTTGGGTCTACATTATCCAAGCCTAGTTCAAAAAAAAATTCGCGAGCTTAACCCGTGGACAACCTTATCGATGTGAACGACCTGCTTTTCATCGAATAAGAGAAAGAATTAGTTGAAATACACTTAAATTGGTATAGACACCCTTAACTATTGAACCAAAAAAAAAAAAAACATCCTCGAATATGGTTACATTACATAAAGGACACATGAATACATGATTATTTTTTATTAGAGCAAAGTTACTTTCTATATGACCACTTTTGGGAATTTTTCTCTAATATTATTATCGGGATGCTCTTTTTTGTCCCAAAAGCAACAGCCGCGGCAAACACACCCTAAATGTTTTAGCAAAACAAGTATGGAGAAGCCTGGTTTCATTATGGAATCAATCCCAGAAGGAAAAAATTGAGAAAAATGAGGATAATGCGTTTGCCGGGAGTCGAACCCGGGTCTATTGCTTGGAAGGCAATTATCCTAACCGATGGACTACAAGCGCAGGCGAGGTCTGGCTACCATGTTTTTTTATAATTCTATATGTATCGATATAAAACTTGATCACTGTTGCGACATTGTTGCATATTTTGGTCGTATCATACAACCTATCAGCAGCTATCCACACAAAGCATATGATTTTTAAAATAAAGACCAATAGTTCAAAAATTGAGGGGGTAAACGTCACAACCGAGACTTTAATTATACAAACTATATGGTAAGCAAGCTAATAGCGAGTGGATTTTACCCCTCTTTTTTTTTCTATAGACCGACAGTAAAATTGAACAAATTTACTCAGCTTACATTTGAGCTTGAAGCCTTAGCAACTTGCATTTTGCTACCAAGGTTCAAAAATCTATAAATAGATAAAATCTGGATGAAGGGAATGGGTTAAATGACAAAGATTATGTTGAGCTTGGGTTTGAGGTTGTATAACTTAGATTAAGTCTGAATTAATCTCTCAACCCATTTGACCACCAGAAAAAAAGAAAAAAAAAAAAAGAGCATCGAGGCATGTAGTCCTAGAAGTGAAGAAATGTAGAATGTGGTATAATAACATCAGAAAAAACAAATTTAAAAAATTGTCACAACATACCTTTATAAATTGTGGTGGGAGGAACCATTGAGTGGTCCATTTGTATCTGCATAAGTCCCTTCAGTTCTAATGGTGTGGTGCCATTGGGATACAGCACATTTTTATCATCTCAACGACTTGATACTTCAAGCATCTAATTCTATAAGATGGTGGGCACAGGACATGTATGACTGTAAAGTGAATTTGTCCAATGCATTCAAAATTTAGGAACTTATTAGACCTGTTGATTGAACTGCTGTGAAATCAAGAGAAAATAGTTTGCTGTTTTTTGGAGAATTTTCCAGTTACAGAAAGGGTTATCTCTCTCTTTTCATTCAATCAACCAGACAAATTCCTAGAGAATCAAGTCCATTTTCTAAAGTAATCTATATCAACATCTATTGGAAAGTTTCCTATTACAGAATGCGATTTTCTTGTCGGATTCCAATCTTTTTTCCCCTTCCATTTTCATTAAAATTGGTGTTCGGGTACATGGCATTACTGTTTGGTCATTTCTCAGAATATAAACTGTTTAAAATCAGAAAAGTTTCTGGTAGATAAACACAATAGCCTTACTACAGGGACCTCAGGTCCAAGCTCAACGGGACAAAATGTAAACCCCTACATGTTTATATTAATATAATGATATTATTTTTTAGTAATTCTAATATATGTAATAACGTAAGAATGAACCACATAGATTATAACAATAGAAATAAATATTTGGGAGACAAATTGATTGTGAAGTTTAAGTTGCAAAGGTATTTAAGCTTGAAAGAGGTTGTTAGGTAAGTTCAAAACATTTTTAGGTCAAAATAAGATTTTCATTGAATCCGGAAGGTCAAGAAACCTTGGAAGAAGTAATATGAGGTGCATTAGAAGTTAGAAAGTGTTCTGGAGTTAAATCACACTTTAGAGAGAATTTGGATAAAAAAGATATTGGACACTGCCTAGTATTTTAATCATAACTTTTTATTTTTAAGTCTATTTGATCTGAAATTTTGACAGTAGATAGTAGACTTCTAAGACTACAAAAGTGTATTTTATGAAAATTTTCTAAATCGACCTCTAAATAAGCCAAAACTGCGTTGAAAGTTTCAACAGACAAAGTGTACTGGTACAACATACTAGTACGACATATCAATACTGTGTACCGGTACTTCGAACTCCAGAAGCTAAATAGTATCGGTACGCACTGTAAAATCCAGTTCGACTCGATTTCGAGTTTTGTCTCCGTTTCTCACCCTATAAATACATTAGGGCGCCTTCTTTAATCCCATTTCACCACTTCCAATCCTAGGAAGTTTTAGAGAGAAAGAGAAAAACGCAAGATCAAAAGGGAAAAACGAGGGATTTAAGGGTTGATTCAAGATCAAAACCCTAGTTCTTCAAGAACACTAAGGTAGGAATTTTCTTCTATTCTTGTTCATTAATACTAGGGTTAATATATATGTATGTTTTGACTCCTAATCTTATGTATTTGCTGTGAGTTCTTTGTTTCTTGGTCTTCTTGCAATTATTATCATATTTTAAACAAAATTAGGGTTGAATACCCATGAAATCTTTTTTTCTTGATTTAAAACCCTAGTTTTCAAGAGTGATGAATTTTCCTTTTGATTCTTCCTTGGTTCTTGATTTCAAAATCTTAGTGTTTTGTGTTGAGTAATAAAATGATATTGATGATGATTTCTTACATTTTCTTCAATGTTTTATTGAAATGATACATGTGAAAATTTGGGGATTGTTGAAATTACTTGTGCTCTTGGAAATACCCATGAAATTGGGGATTTTGAAAATTGTTTGTTATCGATGGAATTGTTGGTATTGTATCTCTTGTGCGGTTGTTTGGATAAACATGGGCTATGATTGATCGGGTATCATGAAGTGGGTAGACGTCTTCTTACTCCGTGTGGGTTTGAACAAATCCTATCACTCATACTGGGGTTGATACCTTGCAAGGATCAAACCACTATTAGCTCACGGGTGCCGTGTCAAAGATTAATATACTAATGCCTGAGTTGGATTCATCAATGTCATTGTGTTGGCATACGCCCTTCTTAAAGGTTGGATATTCTTACGAGAATTTGTGTGGATTGTACGTGGGCCATGATATTTTCGATGGTGACCATGTTAGATCTTCTTACCTGAGATACGAATACAGTGATGAGTTATTGTTCATTGTACCAGAAATAGTTTCTACAAGAATATTGAGAAGTATGAGATTCCGCAAGAATTTGGGAGAAATGATTTATAGTGGAATGAATTATTAGTTGTATATTGGTTTCACTTATGCATTAAATTACTGTTGTTGCTTAAACTTGAGATCTGTTTAATTGTCCCTGTTTTATTTCAAAATTCATATGTGCTATTTGTGAAAGTTGATCAACCGTTTTTATACGTTTTTCTAAACCTTGTTCGAGTATGGGAGAAATGTTGCTGCAGAGCTTAGTGCTCACCCTCTACAAATAATATTTTTCAGATTATGTCCTAGAGGAGGAGTTGGGAGTGGATGAACCAGCACACTGTGAAACTCCTATAGAAGGGAACGTGGATCCCGAGGTAGACGCTTAGAGCAACACTATCTTTATTCTAGACTAAGAAATTCAATTTTGAAACATTGTGAAGTCTAGTTTTCTTTTGTAATTCAGCTGCGTTATGATAGTTAAATTTTTGGGATGTAAATATTATGGTTCGGCATATCAATTTGGGTAATGTTATAAATATTTTATGGAAGATGAATGAAGTCTCATTTAGTTATAGATTATATTAGTACTTTCATGATATGAATGATTTTAAATTATAATACCGTCCAAGGTAATTTTTGGGACGTTACACAAAATCACCTAATCAGTTTGATATGTACCGTTACCGTCAATGGTCATAGCATATTTGCATTAATGGTTCTCTCTCATGCAGTGTATTATGCAAAGTGTGGTGGATTGTCAGTGACCTTGGCCAATATCAACCTATAGTCACCCATTTTCTTGTGCCAACAGAGAATATAACGTCAATTTATTGTTGAATATAGCATCAACTTTTCTGTCTCTTCCAAGCACAGAGAGAGAGAGAGAGAACATTGAAATTGAGGCAATCATATAAATCAGTGATCAGTCATTTTTGTCCAGTAGACAAAAGAAGATTGTGAGAAACATTTACTAAAATTCCTCAAAACACAAGAGAGAATATTGAAATTGTCAAAGAATTATTCAGAAAGAATAATAGCCTGCACTTCAAAACTGAGTGCAAGATATGCATGAAATAGTAGAAGCCTATATTACGAAATGAAGCTTACAGACACCATAGGAGTTTATAGTCTGAAGGAATCAGAATTTCAATATATGCTTAAGACACTGGGGCCAGGTTAGGGAAAAAAAGAATATGTTGAAGACGAAACATTTACTGAAATCTTTATAAACATGAAGTAACTTGAAAAAAGACTGAGAGCCTAACTTCGAATTTTAAAGACAGTGTTTTTAAGTTATACATAATGGAAAAAAGGATATATTACTAGCATGATGTTAATAGATACCTTAGGAGTTTGCACCGCAAAAGGAAGTAGAAGCATAATATGCTTAGACCATTGAGCAGATAACAGGAAAGCCATATTTGAAGATGAGGGAGTGAGACATATTCTTGAAGGGGATGAATTTAACAACTTGTGTGTCTATGACAGACTCAACA
This sequence comes from Ilex paraguariensis, assembly GCA_963454935.2. NCBI lineage: Eukaryota > Viridiplantae > Streptophyta > Magnoliopsida > Aquifoliales > Aquifoliaceae > Ilex > Ilex paraguariensis. The sequence goes on from CAUOFW020000796.1 coordinate 93,281, forward strand.
ATTCATGCCTATCAGTCATACGTAAGGTAATATTCCCACATGAAGAAAGCGAAAGGCTTCTCTATATGAGGCCCCCAACTTCTTGTTCTCTAAATATTCTTCAATTTACGATCCACATTTTTTGTTTCTATTACCATCCAATTGAATTTGCAGATAAAACCGCCACCAGATGATGATGATCAATATTATTTGTGATAACTGAATGACCAAAGAAGTAAATCAGTATACATTCAGACATACACATGTGTATATGAGCAGACATATGGACATACGCATGCTTCATATAAAAATATATTACTACATGCGACACTAACACTCGTACAAGTAAGATATCTCCATTTTATTTTTTATTTTTAATTTTTTGCTAAGCACCTTGACAATTAATTTCAAAGTACACACACTTTACAGCTTTTGCCTGCTGATTAGCATCAACCTAAGAATCGATGCTAAAATTTTGGTTGTTTTCATCAACCATTGCTATCATCAAAGTTATTTTACTATAACTATCACCAACACATTATCACCCTAATTGACATGTGCAAGATATTTTGCAAGAGCAAAGGTGGCGAGTGAGGGCCGTGTGAACCTGCATTGTTAGATTCTAATTTTCCCTCCATGCAGCATTATTGAGGTTAGGCATCTTTTATCCAAGTTTATATCTCAATCTTTCCATCTATTATTGTGGCATTATTCTTTTTCTCAATTTATCATATCTTGACTTGACATGCTTTCTCCCCCTAGTTGCATCAACAACTGAACCACACCCTTTTCTTTAAATTTCTTTCTCCTACTCTTTGTCATTCCATCTCCCCACTCAGTTACCATCCAACCTTGAGCTCATCGCATCCCTGTGATCGAGAAGACCTTATTGAAATTTCTCTTCTTACCTTCAGTAGTTTCACTTGAGCTTAAAGAGCTATTCAGTTTACAATCAGTTTCTTTCACAAAATACTACAAAAGCTAAGGGAACAATAAGGGCCAAAGCAACACCACCGTACGAGGAGTTTATACTACTTCATTGGAGGATGAATGGAAAAAAGGGTAGCTTTGAGATCAATCTCTCTTCCATTACCAAAGCTACACTGCCGGAAACTATCAAGAAAGCCGAGAATGTTAGCTTCTCATGCAAAGGTTGGATTCAGAATGTCTGGGAATTCTGCAAAGAAGACACCAACAGAGTAATATTCTCACTAAAAGTGGGCCTTGCTGTTCTCCTTGTGTCTTTGCTCATACTACTCCAAGCACCTTATGAAGTATTTGGCACCAACATCATCTGGTCCATTCTCACGGTTGCCATCATGTTTGAATACACCGTTGGTATGTACATGAAAACCACTTTGATATATAAAGATCAATTTTTAAAAGAGACCTAACTAAATAAAATTATACATATTAATTTAGGATATATGTGAGAATCATTCTGGCCTATACAAAAACTAACTTGAATGACATTCCTTGCCATTTATGCGGTCATGTCTTCCCTCAGGCTCTACATTCAACCGAGGATTCAATCGAGCACTTGGGAGCTTGCTTGCAGGAATTTTGGCAATTATTGTTGCTCAGATAGCCTTAAGAACTGGTCGAGTTGTTGAACCAATTATAATTGGTATCAGCATCTTTTTTGTTGGTAAGTCAGCTATATTTGTAAATTTATTTATATTAAAGACAGAAAATTTAAGATATTGTTTAACATTCATGTTTAACATGTTACAGGTACGATCACATCATTCATGAAATTATGGCCATCTCTTGTGCCATATGAGTATGGTTTCCGGGTCATACTTTTCACCTACTGTTTGATCATCGTATCTGGTTATCGGGTGGGGAACCCTATTAGAACTGCCATGGATCGGCTGTACTCAATTGCTATTGGAGGGATTGTAGCAGTTTTAGTGAATGTGCTTGTTTGTCCTATTTGGGCTGGAGAGCAGTTACACAAGGAGCTTGTCAAGAGCTTTAATTCAGTGGCCGACTCACTTGAAGGTAACCTAATTTAAGAACTTCCAACATTAGACTAATACAAGAAAAGAATAAACAAACATAATATTAAAGATACATATAAAGAAGGGTAGAAGAAGTACGATGGCTGTACACAAGCATCTGAAATTATCAGTCACTGAAATTTTCTTGTTTTGAAACAATTGTTAAAATTATCAACTGGATAATTTCAGAATGTGTTAAGAAGTATTTAGAAGATGATGGATCAGATCATCCTGAGTTTTCCAAGACTGTCATGGATGAGTTTCCAGATGAGCCTGCATACAGGAAATGCAGATCCACGTTGAACTCCTCAGCGAAACTCGATTCCTTGGTACTAACTTTATTCATGTTGATGTTGAAGTGTTTGTTTGTCACATATCTTGGACTAAATTAAGAAATCAATCATTAGCAATGATATTCTTTGTTGCCTGTTTCACTTGTAAGGCTATTTCAGCTACATGGGAGCCACCCCATGGCAGATTCCAACACTTCTTCTATCCATGGGCTGAATATGTCAAAGTTGGTGCAGTTCTGCGCTATTGTGCGTATGAGGTTATGGCTCTACATGGTGTTCTTCACTCTGAAATTCAGGTCCCTGCTTCCTCTCTTGTTAGTGCAATGTTTTATCTGAGCAAAATCAATACCCTTCCCTGAGTCCCAACTATAAAGATGAAGCAATAATGCTGGCAACTGCTTAGGAATATACTGAGACTATTGTTAACACGTCTCAGATTCTCATGACAGTTGAGGAATAAAAATGCTGTGTGCTAGAAAAGGGTAATGGGAAGGAAAGGTTATGAATCAAATGATCAGGAATTATTCTGTACCAGATTTTTGTTCTTGATGCTGTGGCTTATTTTGGGACAAGGGCCACGCAAATGTTTCTCGTTGAGAGCCAAAGCCAAAGAAGGAATAAAACATTTTATTAAACGCACCACTTCCAAGCAAATAGCAAATGAATATTCCTATGACCTTGTATATATCAAATATACTCCAAACTGGAAAAAGAAAGGACTAAGGAGTTCGTGTAGGGCATTGAGCGCTGCATGGATTATGCATGCAAAGGCAAGTTAGGCATAAGTTGACCGTTTTTCTTTTCCAGCCATGACATGATACTATTTCGCGGTTTGTCATGCCCAACCCTGATTTCAGAGAGACGGGCCTGGCTGAAGAATTGCCAGTCCTACCATTGATGAATTTTTAATACTTGAAGTTTACCTTTTCACGTATATTTTCTTAGTGAAGAGATTTGCCACTATTGAATGGTTGGTTGCTCGCTTAATTAACAACCCCAACAAATTTCAGTATACTTTGATCACTACTTATTTCTTGTTTCAGGCAACCTGCCTTGACTACTTCAAACCCCTATTTTGAAGCCCATCTAGCTAAATATATAGGCCGGGTGATAGAGATCGAAAGGGAATCGGATGGGTTTAAATTAAAAAATTGAATTTTATTATTTATTTTAGTATTATTTTATTATTTAGAAAATATTTGTTTGGTTAGGAGTATTAATTAGACTTTAACTAGGAAAATATTATAGAATTTTAGTATGATAGTGATTTGAGAGTTTGATTATGAAACTCTTTAAGTATTTTAGTATGAAAGTAGTTTTTATTTTAGTAGGGAACTTGACCTATAAATAATGGTGTAATTCTAGCTATTTTTAATTAGAAAGAGTGATATAATAAAAAGTGGTTCTCCGTGAAAAATTTATATATTTTTTCACAGATTTCTTGCGAGGATGAAGTAAACCCCTTCCACCCTCTCTTCTTTCTTCCTCTCTTTCTATTCTGTGATTTTTAATCTTTCCCATTCTACATCAGTTTGGTATCAGAGCCCAACTTCAATCATTCTCGATTGTGATTGTATTAAAATCCGTCTCTCATCCTTAAGTTTTAGTCCATTTCCAAAAAATTTAGCAAAAAAAATAGCCACTACCCACTACACAAAACCCACAACACAAAAATTAGTTACTAAATTCACGAAATTATACAAACACCCCCAAGTCTTTTAAAATTATATATTTGACCCCTTAGAGTTTTTGAAATTATATTTTTGCCCCTAAATTTTTTTAAATTATATTTTGGCCCCAAATTTTTTGAAATTACATTTTGGACCCTAAATTTTTGAAATTATAGTTTAACCCCAAAAATTTTTTAAATTACAAATTGACCTCAAAATTTTCATAAAAAAAAAAGGTTCTTAAAATTTTCTACAAATCAATATGGTTTCCTATGTCAAATTAAATGCTAAAGTGAAAGCTTTATCTCAAGCACAAGTTGATTCACAAAGAACTATAAATGCTAGACTAGTTACAATTCAAGTATCTATTGATTTACTGAGAGAACTTGTACTCGCTACAGTTTGTGAAACCAAAACAAGTAAAGGTTTTAACTTTGTTTCTTCAACTATCAATCAAAAAATGGTTGAACACAGTCCTCTAGTTATACCACAAGTTCCTTCACCACTACAAGTTACAATCCGATTGAATGATGATAAACCATTGCTGGATAATTCAATGTTGATGATAAACCATTGCTGGATAATTCAATGTTGATAATTCAATACAAGTTACAATCTAGTTATTCAATGTTGATGAGTCCAAAAGTTCTACTTCTACTCATCATACAACAATTGCTTTTGAAAAGTCGATTGCAAAGGGTGTTCCTACAGATGAAAAATAAGTTTTAAGCATAATTTTTTTAGATAGGGTTGTTACTTTTTCATCAACATCCTCACCATCCTTTTATTTGGAACAAAGTGTGAAGGTTATAAAGATTCAAGATATAGATTCCTTACATTGTGATATCTAGGGCTGTTAATCGAACGAGCCCGAGTCGAGTTCGAGCCGAGCTTGAAAAACTTGTTTCTTAATCGAGCTTTAAAAATTATTTAAGTTTGACTCGTTTAGGAAACGGGCCGTACCCGACTATTTGCACATCAACAAGCCGAGTTTGTTCAAGTTCGAGCTTGTTTAGAAAACGAATCGAACTTAAATGAATCAAGCTCGAGTAGCTCAGTTTGATTAACAGGCCTAATAATATTCCTATATTATGCCATTGAAGGGAAATCTTACTTCTATGCGATCAAATTTAAAGATGTGTTTCATCGTCTGATGTCAATTCTTTTGGAGTATTCTTGCTATAATAACTCTTCAGAGAAAATTTTTTTTTTCGAGAAAAATTGATAGAGATCGAAAAGGAATTGGATGAGCTTAAATTGAAGAATTAAATTTCATTACTTGTTTTAGTATTATTTTATTAGTTAGGATATATTTATTTGACTAGAAGTATTAATTAAAGTTTAACTAGGAAAATATTATAGAATTTTAGTAGGATAGGGATTTGAGAGTTTGATTATGAAACTCTTTTAATATTTTAGTAGGAAAGTAGTTTTTATTTTAGTAAGGGACTTGGTCTATAAATAATGGTGTAATCCCAACTATTTTTAATTAGAAAGAGTAATATAATAAAAAGTAGTTCACCTTGGAGTATTTATGTATTTTTTCACCGATTCCTTATGAGGATAAGGTAAATCCCTTCCACTCCCTCTTCTTTCTATTTTGTGATTTCTAGTCCTTCCCATTCTACTTCACAGGGTCAAGAACCTTTGTAAATAATCCTTGAGAAGATAATGCAATTGTTGTTAGCGTGAATATTTGCATACTGTTAAAACTTCATACCATTTTGTGATTTATGGATTAGAGCAGGGTATAATATGGGAAATTTTCAAACTAACCTGACTCTGTGTGGTATTCAACCAACTCTGAAGCACTTTCCTTTGCTTCACCATTTTTGATTCATGCTGTATCTGTCACAGCATGCAAAGGTATTTGCAAATCTTTAGGAGGGGGATGGCGGTCGCTCCCTCCTCCCTGTTTGATCCATCAACTGCATACAAGTGCAATAACCTAATGAAAAATAGCTCAAAATCTTCTGCTATATATATATCAGAAAAAAGTACAATTATCTGAAATAAACTAGTACAAAAGAAGGTCTTGAAAAATAAGTGATTTCTAGAAAAGTTTTGGCACCATGTATTATTTGTTTAAGCATTTTACACATTTTAATGGACTCAATTAATTTCCTTATAGGCCCCCAACAATCTGAGATGCACATTTCAGACAGAGATCCAAGATGCATCAAGCCAGGCAGCAGAGCTAGTTCGATGTTTGGGCAGAGACATAAGCACCATGAAGCGAAGCCTCAAAACTTCTTTACTCAAAAGGGTTCATAGCTCAACAGACCGACTCCAGCGCGCTATAGACATGCATTCATACCTCCTCACATCGAATTACGACCCATCTGATAGCTCATCCAAGCCACTTAACAAGCTCTCCCATACTTTGTCATCCACCTTCAATGACTTCTCAAACCAGTTGGCTGGCCTTGACGACAAAACCTCAGAACAGAACTCCAACCCGATGATCCAAAATCCACCTTCTGGGACTCCCCCACCACCACTGGGGGAGTCTTACCATGAGACTATGAGGAAGCAATCTAGAAGGCTCCATTCTTGGCCGTCCCGAGAAGTGGATGCTTTCGAAGAAGATGGAGGCTTTAGTGCAGATTGTATTCCAAGGATACGGGCACTAGAGAGCACTGCAGCACTGTCACTTGCTACTTTCACTTCATTGCTTATAGAGTTCGTGGCTCGGCTTGATCACTTGGTTGAAGCAGTTGATGAGCTCTCTAAGATGGCCAAATTTAAGCAAGAGGGTCTATAGAAAGGTGGGGACTACACACAAGATTTGACATGATGATTTAAGTAAAAGAATTTTATGGAAAGGGCAAAAAAAGGAGGTGTGGTTCTGAAAAGTTGTGTCCTTAAACTCTCATTAAACAGAAATAAAGAAAACTTTTAAATTCCTGAAAAGAATGTTCTTTGCATAGCTGAGAATGTTATCAGCACAAGGTATCAGATGCTTCCATAGCAAATTGGGGAACCACTCAAAATGCTTTAACATTGTAGGTTTATAGATACCCTTTACTGTTCATGAAAAGTACTCGAATTCTTGGTATGATCCGGATCCTGCCGATTTGAAGATTCCACATTTTCCCCAATTTCAATCATCCACCATTCATGGTGGCTCTCACTTTAGCGATGGATGATTGAAATTGGGTCATCTTCAAATTGAGAGGAAAAATCCAGTATTTTGGTAGAAAACATCAGCTACTGCGAATTTCGATTTTCAGAACTGGACAGACTGTTAATGGGGGGATCCCAAAGGCCAAACGGTCAGGCAAGTAGTCCATGTCCATGTAAAACTGTGCTATTCGGAGGACACAAAAATCACACCTTGTATCGTGTCATGTCATGCATGTTTCAAAGTTGTGTTAAGAAATGTAGTATCAAATAGAACCTCTTAGCTCGTTTTGATTCTCTTCGGGTGTGTCAATCTTGTGGAGAACGAACTACAAAGCAATTCTACAAAAGCTTACAAACAAGCGTCCAAAGTCAAAAACCCTTATTATAATGAAAGTGCCTGATCGACTGGCACTGCCTTGACATAATCACAAGAACAAAACTCACAACATTGACAAATATTTACAGAGAACTACCAACGACCCACACTAGAAAGGCTAACTCTAATCCTACCCGATTTCGCATATTGATACATAAGGATGGTAAAAAGACAACATTTTCTAAGGTACCCACCATTTAAACATGCGACTCAGAACGGTTTCTGACGATCAACACAACTAACAAACTAAAAATGCAAACAAATAATGCAGAGTAACTCTGCAATACGAAAACCAATTTCGAAGGACTACATCCAGTTCTGAGACATCATATAAGATTTCCCAGGTTCAGATGGAAGACCACCTACACTTTTGCTGCTGCCTAAGCCAAGACACGAATTGCCTGCCAGCATCGTCAACATACTTCCCCCATGTACCCTTCCTTCTGTAACCATAACTGGAGAGCCGCCTCCAATTGGCAGACTAGCTAGCAGGAATCCAGAATTTTTCCAACGAGAACTAGCACAGCCAGCAGGAATGACAACACTGCTCCCCATCTTCATGCTGTCAACACTCGTGCCCTCAGCATTGACCACCTCTTTCATTTTCTCAGCTTTGCTAGGTTTTGGATCGTGGACCATAGCCCCCAGAGTACCACCCCCGTGAACCCGTTTGTCCTGCACTAGGGCACCATGGGACGTACACAGCCCGGTCTTCCCCCTAGAATATGATTTACAGGGATCATCGCCTTTGCCAAATTCTGAACCAGGCTGGCCCCAAGAGCATTTCTTCCCTCCCCCGTGGGCCTTACAGAAATCCGTACTTCCTTGTGCGCTTTTGCCGCAACCTTCAATTTTGCATCTCTTTCCCCCACCATGGCGAACACAAAAATCAGTCCGCCCCCTTGCACTCTTTGTGCACTCTAGCACAGCACACCTCTTACCACCGCCATGTGCTACACAAAAAAGGGTCCCTCCGTGCACACTCTTTGGGCAAACACCACCACCTTGGAATGAACACCTTTTACCTCCACCATGACACTTGCAGAAAGGTGTGCTCCCTTCAGCACCCTTGTTGCACCCTTCAAACGTGCACCTTTTACCACCTCCATGTCCCTTGCAAAATATTGTGGATCCTTGAGCCCCTTTTGTGCATGTTGGATGTTGACAACGGCGACCACCTCCATGTGAAATACAGAGACCTGAAAGGCCTTCTGCACTCTTTGTGCAGTTTTCTTTCTGACATCTCTTGCCACCCCCGTGCCGAATGCACAGTCCTGATTTCCCTCTAGCAGCACGAGTGCAACACTCATGACTGCATCTTCGGCCACCACCATGTGCAATGCAGTAATCTGTGCGTCCTTCTGCACTCTTGAAACATCCTAAAAATTCGCATCGCCGACCACCGCCGTGGGCCTTGCAATATGCAGTTCGGCCCTCAGCCCCTTTATGGCAGCCAGGTTTCTGACACCTCCGACCACCGCCATGGGCGATACAAAGTCCAGAAGCACCTCTTGCTCCCTTTACACATCCCTTGAACTGACATGTTTTTGTACTACTGTTGCGTTGTTGTTGCTGTTGTGTTATCCCGGAAGTACAAGTGACTGAGCTTTTTGGTGTTGTTATAATGCTCGATGAGAGGTCTGGAGATACCCGCATGGGCTTGATTTCTCTCGTAGCCTGGTTAAGGAAGTAATTAGGGTCCATGTCCAGTGAAGTTTGCAATGAGTACACCTGTCCGGTTTTCCAAGGTGCCAATGACGACCCTTCATCTACCTGAAAGACTCCATCAATGGCCAGCGACATCCTAATCACATCCTGAGGTGTAGTGGTGCACGGATGAACACTAGTGATATCAGATTCAGCAGGCCTGGTGGAGAGACTCAACTCCAGATCAACCTTGGACTGCACATCCAGTGCTTTCAGATTAGAGGTAGCAGATTTCTTTGGGCTGGATGTATTCTCATTGCTAAGATGGAGAGTGAAGTCAAATTCAAGTTCCATTGAGGACTCCCCATCAGTTCCTCTGGCCGAAGACATAGTGGGGCATGCACTTGCTGAACTCCCCTTACTGTCAGAGGAACTTGATGAATGGCCCAGTTGAAGACACAATGAAGACCCAATTTTCTGGTCCATACATCCATTGATTGAACTCCACTTCCGTTTTATGCCCTTGGTGGCAGACAAGAAAGGAATTGGAGCACCAGGGGAATCAAGTCGTAAGGTGGTGTCTGCACAATAATGAGCTCTGGTTCCAGCTCCACCGACTTGGATGGGATTGCCCAGATTCTTGACTGCATTCGAGGGACAGTTGGCAGAAAAACCCACATTCTGGAACCTGGCATCCATGAACCAAATAGCTAAAACGCAACACTCTTGTTTGAGCCAAATTTTAATTGCAAAAGCTCAGTCTGCCTGTCTTCCGGGTTGAAGAAATGAACAACAAAACTAGGGTTAGATGTCTCTAAAAGAGTACATCCCACCCCCACTCACAAATCCAGAAGTGTCACACCGATCCATTTGCTATAAAAGTTCGATCTAATCCAACTAATCAGCAGCGATAGAAACCGACTAAAAGTCTACAGAAACTTGAATCGGTCCACAGAACAAGAGGACAGCAACTCATCCTGTTTCACACAAAGTCAAATTGTTAAAAAAAATCTTCGGCACATGGAAACTAGATCTTTCCATGAGTTCCTTAAGTTTCCAAGGATAGTGGCAATTTGACACATGATGTCAATAAATAGATGTTAAAATAGACAATAGTGAACAAATTCGCATCCATATTTGCTCCTGTTGGTGCACAAAGACAACCCAAATTTGGTCCCCCAAAAAAATGAAGAAAAGGATAATAACTTCCGCTCTTTTGTTCCTAAGGCAACAAAAATTTTATTACAAAAATTGTGCAGAACCTGTTCTTTTCCCTGAATAATCAGCAACGAAATGAAGCAAAAGTGAAGAGCAGAACAAAAGTAAATAACTCAACCGAAGCATTAACAAACCAAAACATTGTACTGTATTCTAAAGACGCATAGATCCAAATCAAAGGAAGGAAAGAGTTATCACATAATTTATGGACTAAACCTAGTGGAACTTCTAAGAATCATCCACTCACAAATCTAAATCTGGTCAGATTTAGTCAAAAATTGAAAATCTGATTGAAATATCAACCGAACAGTAGAAATCACCAGCAAACAAAATGCTCAAAAAAGTCCCTTTATATGCATTTACAATCTGCTTAATACATTTAGAACGACTACTAATGAAAAAAACAATTAGACCGGGGAAAACTTTAGCCAAGAATCCATCTGAAAATTTCACTTTTGCTGGGTCATGACATAACAGAATTGTCCTTCTGCTTACAACCAAAAGATTTCATCCTTTTATGGCTCGATATAACCAACAAAAGACAATCAATTTAACATGTTTCCAGCTCTAACAAGTAGGAAAATGAAATAAGTCAAGAACAAATCAATTGTGTTACCTTAGCCTTTTCAGGTTACGAGGGCAACAAAGAGTGTTAGATTTCAGCTTTCTTTCTTCTTTTCCTTCGGTTTCTCAGCACTCATGCAATGAAAAACTTCAAAAGGAGGAAGGAAAAACACATTCAAAAACAGATTATTACAGAAAAACTAATCTAATAAATGAGAAATATGATAGCCAAAAATATAATAATTAAAAGCAAAAACTAAACAACAAACTCAACGACCATAGATTCAAGCGCAAATCCGGAGAAATTGAGGAGTCATGGCCAACTGAACATCGATTTAGTTGATAAATCCGAGGTTAAATCTGCAACCAGGTAAAAGGTATTACCTTTGAGATTTACTAGTTATCCAGAGAGAGTGAAAGAGGTCGAGGTAGGGCTTCAGGAACGCCGGCAACGAACAATACAGGACGGACAGAGAGAGAAAACGTGCATATATATGGAGAGAGAAGAGAGAGAGTTCTGAGTTTGCGGGAAACTGAAAAAAAAAAAAAAAAAAGGGGTAATGTGACACCAGCACATGTTAAAGTGATCGGTGTACGTTAATCCACGATTCCATTTGTTTTTTCTTTATTATTTTTTCCAGCCTTTTTAGGAAGGTTAAATAGGCAAAAAATTAAAAAAATAGGAGCTAATTTGCAAAAATATAATCTTTTATTGTATTTTAAATGAATCTCATTAAAAGCTGAAATTTATAATTAATTTAATGTGTTCAACGAATTATTTTTTAGAAAAATTACCTGATAAAAAATATAATATTATTTATTAACAATATTGACTTATTCATGTCATTTAATAATCATACTGGAAGTAAAATTTATTTGTTCACACGTTATTTTATTATTAGATAATTATACTATATAACCGTTATACTTGATATTTTTTCCAATGCAGAGGTGCGACATAGGAGCTTAGAAACGCCGCCACATGCGCACGGGTGGACACGTCATCGTGACGGGGATTTTTGGTTATTTTTCCTCTTTCGCATTTATTGTTCTAGTCGGCAGCGCCTCGTCACCGCTCCGTTGTTCGCGTATACGTGCCTCTCTTTCTCTCTCTGGGGCCCCACATTCCTCGATGCGAGAGATAGACAAAAATTATGGTGGGGCCCGATACGCGGCTGCGAAGGCGTAGATCTTTTTAGTGTCTCATCGAGTGCTTGGAAGTTGTTGGTTTTTATTACGATAAATAATATTTGTTAAAAAAATAATAAAAAATATGATACAAATATGTGATATCGTTCAATACAACATACATTTCTGGTATACTATATTTACATTTACGGAACAATGCTATGTCGACTACGTTATACCCAAATTTTGTATCATAAATCAATGTAGGTGATTGAATTAATGAGATTCACTAACTCTATCAAATATTCGATGCATAAAATTTTGACACATCACTTGAAATACAAGATTTGATAAACACATTTAGGCAGTACAATTTTATCCAAAATAAAGTAATACTACACAATCTAAATAAAATTTTAAAAGTTATAATTTAATTGCATATCATTCTTTGAATGAGCGGATCTTATCAATTTTTTTTTAGTGAAATTCACTCATCCAACACTCATTTAAATTATATTTTTTAATTTTTATTTTGTATTATTTTTTGAAAAAATATTGGGTGTCAACAGACCACGTCAATAATGTCACATAATGTATCTATAGGTAAATAAATTTGGAAGTGAGCTTTTAAAAATTTCATAACCACCCTGTCACGTAATTATTGATATGGTGTTACCATTCCACCAAATATTTACTCAATTGAAGTCAAATGCATCGTTCTCGTTCCATAATTTTTACTAAGAGTCAATAAATTGGCCATGAATTTAGTATCAAGATTAATAACTGCAAATTTAATATTTTAATTAGCATGACTCATAATTGAGTTAGCTCTCTCGTTTTATGACCCCAAAAAAAAAAAATCTCCGTCATATTATTTAAAAGAAGTGACTGATATAAATTTTACTAAACACGACTTACCTAAAAAATAAACTTAGTTAGTACATATGATAATAAATAGATCAAACAACACAATTCATTAATAATCTTCATTAAGTATTGACAAACTTAAATTTTGTGATTTTTTTATATAATTTTTGTAATAACTTTGGGTCAATAATAAAAGAGACATGAAATCGTACCTGTCTATATAAAGATCATTATAGAGATGCCATCAGAATATCTGAGCATCATCGTTTTTTCAAATCCTATTCCAAGAAAGAGAAGACCCCCCATTACTATTCTTTTTGCCCAAGCACTTATAAAGGTGAAAAAGCAATACCCCCGAGAAAGAAAAGAGTGGTGCTGAGAAGGTGTCAAAATGTACACGATATTTCTAACTTAAAGAAGGGTCAAAAGATCAATTAGTAAAGAATCGATTCCTCTGCACTTGTGCTCTGTCAACCATTCAATGTTGACCGTATGAATCTACACCATCTGATCTGATCTGATCTGATCATTATTGCACACTACACTTTTGTCACTATAAAAATTGAACGACAATATTACATAAATCATTTTTTTTTCTTTTAATCGTCGAAAGTATTTGAGTCAATTTACGTGCACTTTAGCTAATTTTTTCTCAAAAACTAACTTACTCATGAGGGATAAATCTCGAGTTGGTCCAAAAGAATTGTCAAGATTTAAATTCAGAACGTCTGAGTTTATAACTCGTTTTTGTTATCACTTAAACTATCACATTTCTACACCATTTTTGTACACCACCTCAATATAAACTATTAAATTAGTGGATCTCGTTGAATTCATTAAATACTTAGAAGTTGAGATCATTTTATATCAGGTAGCGTAGACAAAGTGGTGTACAAAGATAATACATGTATCATTATTGAAAATTGAATAGGATTAAATTGTAGAATTTTACATAGATTTTTTACAATTACAAAATTGAATAGGGTTAGTCGTACGATCTTACAGAGACTATTTCTGCAATTATGAGGAGGAGGAGGCATATGGACAATGTGGAATACAAAAAAGTATATATTCTGTCTTTCATGGTGGCCCACTGGTATTTATTTTTTATTTTTTCAAATTTATTACGGTTGTTGTGCGTTCTTGAATTTCCTATTCTATTCTAGGAATGATACTATAGTGGACATAGATTCGTGGGCTGTCCTCCGACTTTCAAGTTTCAATTAAAAGGATATGCGTTTTAGGATTCGGTTCTTATGATACACTTGCCATAACTCATGCACAACCCACATTTTGTATTTAATATATAGTTATTGAAATTATTTAATGAAAATATTTATATCTTGATGGCTTTTTGGTCGTATGAAACAAAAAAGAGCATTATCTTAGACAAATGGCCGATGACATGATACAGGGCGGCTTAACGATATATCATATGAGACTTAAAGCGGTAATATTAAATAATATTTTTTTATTAATATTTTTTTATATGTTTTAGCTTGCTAGTGTTATTAAAAAGGAAATGTGTTTCAACTTTTTCTTTTATTTTTACCGGGGGAGAGAAAGAGAGAAGAGATGTTATAAATATGAGTTTACTTCTAATTATTATTTTTTTTTTAACTTTTGATTATTGGGTTTTTAATATTATGAGTTAAATAATGGACTTAAATTTTGTGGAGCCTTTTTTGTAAGGCTTAAAATTGTCATGGATTTAATTTTTTATGTGGGCTAACTATTTACTTAAAATTAGTGAAAATAGAGGTTGAGACTCTCTTGAGAGACATATAATAAGTTTAATCTATCAAGAAAACTTATTTGAGAATAAGTCCATTTTTAATCTTATTAATTAGTAGTTAAATCCACAATTTTTTTAAAACTCTAAAATGCCTTTCTAATCATTTAAAAAACAATCTTCAACATTAAATTAGTTTCCTAAAAAGTTAATCATTGATTCACACTTAATGAGATATTTTTTCTATAAAATTTAAAATTTAGATTTAAATTTGACATCATTACCCCCCATATGAGAAAAGAATAAATAAGTAATAATCTATATATGGACATAGATAGATATGAGAGAAAGATAATTTTAATGTTAGTTAATCTACTAAAATTTAAGAGTAGTTAGTTTACAAATTTGTTTTAATTAAATATAACTACTAAGAGTATTTTGGATAATAGAAATAAAAATAGATTTAATGGTACACAAGTTTTCTTGATAAACTTATCACCAAATAAATTTACAAATGACAACCGACTTTCAAATTTTCCTTAAAATTATTAGACTTTCTAAAAATATGAGACCTAAATCCCAAATTTTATCGGCCTTGAGATTGGGATTGGCGATGATATAATATTAGAGCATATTTAACAACAAAATGTATTTTACCTACTCAAAAAAAAATATTTTCTATTTTACCTACTCATTTTGTCAATACACACTCCAATAAATTTTCTATATTTTTATCTACTCTTTTTAAATATTATTTCTCATTACTTTTATATTATTTTTTTTTAGAATAGTGAAAGGGAGAAAGGGAGAGAAAATAATATAAATTATATTTACAAGTTGCTACTGTGTGTAAATATAATCTGTTGGAGCATAATTTTTAACTTTGATTAGTTAAATTTTAGTTATTTTACTCATTTGAAATACCGGTTGGAGATGCTCTTACCATTGGAATGAATATTTTTGAGAGAGGGAGAGAGAGATTCGTCTTCCTCAGCAATCATCTTTGGCATCCACCCTTTTGATTTTGTGAAAAGGTAGTGCATGGATGGGCTACGTCTTTTTGGACACCATGACATTTTGCCCCGACCCAGTTGGCATGGGATCGACCCAGTTGGCATGACATTTAAGAAAGTAATTTTGATATTTTTTGAGATAAGAATCTTATTTGGTTAAATAATTTCAAAAACAATTGTACAATACAGAAAATAGTAAAACCTGTTTTGATAGCCTAAATATATATTTGAATAGTAATTCAAACATTAATAAAAAAATATAAAAAAGTTATTTTTTGATTGACACAAAATATATATATATATATATATATATATATATATGTCTGAAGATCCAAAATTGTTCAATTTATTTTCAAAATTTTCAAAGAAAACTCTAAAAACAAGTTATACTTGTTTTCTGTTTCTTTGACTCAGATCTCATTTTTTTCCCCAAATTTTAGAGGACAAAAATGTTAAACAAACAGGTTTTAAGTGTTTTTGAAATTTTGAAAACAAAAAACTGTTTCCGAGATGATAACCAAACACTGCCTTTATACCTTATGAATCTCTTATGCTCCGTTTGATAGGAAAAATGGAAAGTAAAAAAGATGAAAAATAAGAGAGATACACTTTCTTTCTTTTGTATTTAGTTGGAGAGATAAAAAATAAAAATAACTAATTTTTTTTTATGTTGGCTAAGATTAGGATTGACAATCGAGTCGTATCGTGTCAGATTCGTGTTGAGTCAGAAAATTATGAGTTTTTTGTATTTATTGTTTGCGTCGTCAGGTCATTTTCAAATTCGTGTCGAGTTATAATCAAGTTCGTGTCATAAAATTTGTATTGAGTTCGAATTGTGTCATCGTATTAAGTCGAAAATTTTCACTCCTAGTTAAAATGAAAAAAAAAATTTAATTTTTTTTATTTTTTTAAATATATATATACATATTTTATCATTATATTTTTATATGAAATTAATATATATATATATAATATATAGATAAATAAGATGCATCTCAACATAAATAATTAATTTTTCATCAACTTTTCTTCTGATTTTGGAGGAATTGATTTTGATAAGTTAGAAGAAAAATTAATTCATCCAAATTTTCATCCTTTCTATTTTCCTTCTTTACCAATGTTTTATCTATTATTATAACTTTCCGTCCTTCTATTTTTTAATTGAACCAAATGGAGCATTAGTGTCGATATAGATAGTTTATCTTTGACCGGACTGAAGAGAAAATTAGTCAAATGATGCATAAACTGACAAAGACACTCTTGACTGTCATATTAAAAAAAATGAAAATGGGAGATGAGTCCCCCTAGATGTACTTGTTTGGAGATAAGTCCGACAAAAAAATTTATAAGGGGATAAATCCATATTTAAAATTATGTGTAATGACTTAAGTTCACTTTTTTTTTATCTCAAAAATACTCCTAACAACGTTCAATTTGGTCAATTATAGAAAGTCATATGTTAGATGTTTGAGATATATATGATAACAAATTATTCAATTTTTTATGAAAACTGATTATATCATAATCTGATGCTTGAATTACAACAAAATTATTGGTCTATTAATTCAATTTCAGATCAAAAGATTCCATTAATAATTCAAATTCAAAATTGTAGAATATAGTTGGACTATCCTCCCTCTTTCCTCTGTCTCCCTTCACAGACGGTTAAATGGATTTCTCTGCTTCGCTCACTCCCATGGTGGTGCAGTCGTCCAAATGTTGTCCAGTAAATTAGTTGTCTCAACTTATTTTTACTCTCATGCTTTTCCGATCTTGCCTGATGATGGA
Organism: Ilex paraguariensis; assembly: GCA_963454935.2. Taxonomy (NCBI): domain Eukaryota; kingdom Viridiplantae; phylum Streptophyta; class Magnoliopsida; order Aquifoliales; family Aquifoliaceae; genus Ilex; species Ilex paraguariensis. The sequence continues at coordinate 110,685 of CAUOFW020000796.1, forward strand.
AAAACCTCAACACATTGAATGGTCTGGTGGTTTTACGTCATCATTTGCATTTGGGGCACCACCACGTGAAATTATCGTTCGTGCTTTGGAATTGTCATTTGCATTCGGTCTGTTCGTGCTTTGGAATTAGAATTATTTTTATTTTTTTGGTTTTTTTTTTCTTTATTTTTACTGAAATTCAATGTTACTTGCCGGTATTCGTATCGTGACGTTCTTTTACCAGAGTTTTTTTTTTATTTTTGTTTTTGAAATTATGTTCTAAGTGTATTTTTCATGCTACTGTTCGTGTTTTATTGAAATTAGTATTGATTTGTTAAATTGAATGTTTCATGTTACTATTTTTTTTATTTTGTTACTGTTCATGTTACTATAATTTTGAGTATGTTATTGTTTTTGTTGAGCATGTTACTATTATTATTTTTCTAAATATTAATATTCAATATTACTATTTTTATTTTTATTTTTGAATGTTACTACTTTTTGTGTTTGAATTTGAGAGAGATAATTATTGTTAAGCATATTATTATTTTTGTTGAACATGTTATTATATATATATTTTTAATTTATCTATGGATATAGATAAATATGAGAGAGAAGATTTTTTAATATTAGTCAAACTCCTAAGATGTAGGAGTTTTTAATTTTTAGTTTTACTTTACTTTTAAAGGAAAGTAAAGTAAAACTAAAAATTATTATTTTTCTAAATATTAATATTCAATATTATTATTTTTATTTTTGTTTTTGAATATTACTATTTTTGTGTTTGAATTTAAGAGAGATAATTATTGTTAAGCATGTTACTATTTTTGTTGAACATGTTACTATATATATATATATATATATATATATATTCATAATTTATATATTAATATAGATAGATATGAGAGAAAAAATTTTTTAATGTTAGTCAAACTTTTAAAATTTAGGATTTTTTTATTTTTAGTTTTATTTTATTTTTTTAAAAAAATAATAGTCTGGTAAAATTGATAAAAAATGGACTTCATAACAAATAAGTTTCATTGGCGGACTTAAGTCCAAACAAGTCTATATAAGAGGACCGGCCTCCAAATTTTTCAAAAAAAAAAAAAACAAAACAAAATCAAAACCTAAAAATAGAAAAAATGGTGTCAAGTCAAAAGGAATAATCATGAAAATTATAGAAACAGGAAAAATTCCTCACGACACTACTAGTCTCCTCCTCTCATGATGCCTTCTCTCTCTCTCTCTCTCTCTCTCGCGCGCGCGCGCGCACACACACGTACCAAAAAGAGATTTGTTTGAGTCTGTCGGAGTCATTCGAAGATATGCTGATAAGTATCTAACTATAGGGCAGGCCCAGGCTCAGGGTTGGATTGGGCCGCTCAGTCAGTTCTATTGAGCCAGGTGGCCCAACACCATTGTTGTATCTCTATGGTCTATGGATGTGATACTTCATACTATGATATGCTTCTCACCAATGTTAAATTACTCAGTGTGTGTTTGTTGAATATCTGCTTATATATTGCGTATTTCGCTTGAATTCGATACTACATGATCTTCTATCGAAGACAATTGTACTAAAAAAAGAGCAATGTTATTAAAACTTAATTCCGATTATTCGAACTTGAAGTTTTCTACTGGCAAACAAATTATTGACCACTCCAGTAAAAGACCTGGCCAAAATTCCACCAACAAAAATAAAATTTGGATGTGATGATTTTCAATCCAACAAGTCAGGTGGGTGGGGCCTTTTTAGCCTTTTTTTTTTTGGCCCGTGGGGGTGGGGGTGGGGGAGAGAATATTCAATACTACAGGAAACCAATAATAAAATTTTAAATGAGCAAAGTAAATTTCACTTGGGTGTTTATTGGTTTAATTTTTATTTTTTTTGGGTACATACCCAGCAATTATCTATTTACATGGACGGGTAGTGATTAGTTTGTGTGGAGTCCACTTTTTTATTTGTCAGCATATTATTGATTGATGATAGTACGTGATAATACTAATGTAATATCACCGTTGTAATGAATATTATTTCGGAGGTGGTGGGTGGATGGGTGGGTGGGGTGGGGGGCTTAGCCTTGTTGTTTCCTCTTTTATGAATAATTTCACTCAGCAAACTGATCATGAGTCAAGCACATTGAACTTGAGACAGTAAGCTAAGAGTGGAATAAAGTAAAATTAAACTGCCATATAGTTTTGACATGGTGACTACAATCATCAGTCTATTTAGAAGACGCTGAACACTTGAATCATGGCCTCTCAATTCCTCTCAAGGATAAAAACTCGAGTCAATTCAAACGAAATTCAACTCATTTTTAATTTTATTCAGAATCATCATATCAAATTTTTGCAACACTCAGAACAATTCACACTCAAACAATTCAAGCTAGATTCCCCAAATTCACTCCCTTCCCCATAATCCAAGACACAAAAGCTTGATTCTTCATGTTTACCAGCACTCATAGAAATTGATATCAACACGGAGCCTGAAGTACACTTCGCTTTCAAATGAATCTGTCATCAGGGTGGCGATACCCCGGTGCATGAAAAAGTCACCGGTGCCACCCACCACTGAAATCTCCCTCGTCTTATTCATCAATGGATCAGCTCCAATGAAGTTAATGGTGCCTTGGTGGTCTGTGGAATTAAAAGTAAACGAAAACCCAAGCCAGGCAGTGAATGTGTTTTTCGTGTCGTAAAAGTACATGCCCTGTGCTCTGCCAATAGGCTTTGAGTGAAAATTGTTGTCCAGAGTAATTGGATCGTCGAAGATCACCATGCTTCCGAAGTGGAACTGATTACCTAAGTTGGTTAGGTTAATGCCTTGGCGGGCGGCTACCATGGAGGAAGTGGCATTGGCAGCGTTGTTGCCATTGTAGACAACGTCATGGAAGTATAGGACTAGCTGCTTGCAGGGTTTGTGCTGCTTTTTCTTGGTTTGGTAGGAAGAAGATACGCAGAGGAACATGATGAAGAGAACAAGGGCAATGGAGCTTCTTGCTTTCACCATGGTTTATTTGTTTAAGTGATAGGAGTGACAAGAGGAGGAAAGGCTGTTCAACACAAATGGTTGAGTTAATTATGTGACTTTGCTCTATGCCTCATCTCCTTATATAGGGGTTTTTGTTGGATTCTAGGTGGATTTTGGTGATTAAAAAACAAAGGCCAGAGTTAAATGCACATGGCACCTTCATTGTGTGCGGCCAAAAGGATTCAATCATTTGTTTAATAGGCTTTCTTTTACGTATAACAAATTGTTATACACACTATACTTTACTAATTATTACGAGATCTTGATAGAATTATATGTCCATGGTTAAATTTCTGTATACTATCTATTCCGCCGCGACTCAAAAGTTTTATCACTCAAATCATAATACAACAAACTGATTAATCCACCAAGACCCCTCATAGGCCGTAAAAGTAAGTGTACCCGATTGAACATAAAAAGCTAACCTAATGGGCCTTATCTCCTGAAAATTCAATGAAATTTGGGGTCAAATCACCTCATAATTTCTCTCTTATTCTCTCTCTCTCTCTAAAAGAGGTTCTGGTACTGGCTTCATCATTGACAAAGGGTGGGCATTATCTGTGAAATATATTGGAAATTGACGGTGAGAACAGTAATCTTTATAGTTGGTTTATTTAATCTAATCTTTGATTCCACTTTGTAGGATCACATGCAGTAAGTGCCAAATGATCTCACCATCCACCGCCCCCTTTCCTGGCAGCAATGTTAGGCTGTTTTACAGTACTAACAATTATAAAATTTTAGCCTACCTAGAATCAAAATATTGGTAGTGTGTGTTTTTTTTTTGGGTGGGGGGTTCCTTTCCCTTCATAGCTTTTTGTCTCCACTTTTTTTTTTTTCTCTATATTCAACTCTGGCGGCAGATTGGTGGGGGGTTGGTGGCTTTGATTTTTGTGGGTGCCAGAAATGACAATCGTATGTCATTTCTGTCCTTTTATGGTAGGTCACCCTGCTCAAGTCTATTATAGAAGAAATTCTGCAATGTTTTTAACCCTAATGTAATGGTGTGATTGGCAGAATTGGTGAAAATTTGACCCAAAAAAAAGTGGGAGAAGGACACTTCCAATTCTCCTTTCCTCCTCTGTAGTAGGAGCCAGGAGGGATGCATTTTTATTTTTATTTTTTATGTTTGGTATGCATTGGAAAGTGGTCAATTTATATTTGTGTTTTTCTTTTGTGTATGTGTATTAAAGGGTATACAAATAAATAAATTACATTTTTTTTAAATATATGCTTGTTTTTTTTTCAATTTTTCTTTTCATTTTGGACGAATAATTACCGAAAGAAAGACTAATTTCTCCACTTTTTTCTCTCTATTTTTCTTTTCTAATTGAATTTAATTTTTATCCATCTCTTTCATTTTTCATCTCTCAATTTTTTTATCAGGTCAAACGAATCATAGATTTATCATTCTCCTTTTTTTTTTTTTAGGTCGAATGGTGAAGAGTGTCTTATCCTTGGATGACTTTTTCTATTTCAATGTTGGTTGAAAAGAACATAATGACCCAATAAGGCCATATGAGCTATGTCCATTTGTTTAAGTAGGGTATTGGTAGTTGGTGGGATAAAGTCAAGACTCAAGAGCTGTCATCTTGAGCATCCAAAAAGTAGATGCCTGCATCTGTGACCTTCGGTGCTCGGGCTTCTGTGGGCCTATGGTTAGTAAGAATTTCTCCTGGGTTCCTGTTATTCTCCGCGTAGATAACTTATTTTTGTTCGAATTGAATTGAGAATATGGTAGAAATTAGTTGAGATACGGGTAAATTAGTCTATATATTTCTAACTGTTGAACAAAAAAAAATTATTAGTTTCACTTAATTAAAAATCATTCATCTTGAATTCAAGTTGATCCTATTAAAGCTGGTAATTCTAGATACGACTCGTGAAATCGACACGAATTTAGCGGGTTTAGGTGTAATCTTAATGGGTTCGAGTGATTAATGGGTTAACTCGACAAACTCGTAAAATAAACAAATCGATTTTGTGTTTAACTTATAAACTCGTTTCAACCCGTTAAGAGTGGTACAATAAATTTTTCAAAAACAATTTATGTCTTCCAGCCTCTGTCTCATCTCACACCTCTCATTTCTCAGAATTATTCAAATTTAGTAGTCATTTAATATTTATTTTTTTGTTCAATTATGATTTATTGTTGTAGTACATAGGTTAAACATGTGTAATGTGTGACGGTTAATAATTTTTCAGGTAGGCTAGAAATTATCTAACCTATTTCTCTTATTTAGCGAGTAACACACGGGTAATATCGGGTAACCCGTCTAATAAACGATTCGTATATAGGTGTGATAGTTAGACTTGTTTATATAAACGAATAAGGTATGAATTGAGGGTTTTTTGATACAAACCCGTTCCACTCGACATAAAATCGTTTCACTCGACACGATTGCCAGGCCTAGATCCTATTATAATATTTCCTTGAAAGACTAATTACCCCCTGTTTAGTTTGATTTTTACCCTATAGAATTCATTCTCGTAAACATGTACAATATTTCCTAAATAACATGAAACATTATCGAAAAATCATGCGAATTGTACATGTAAATGGAGTATTATATAGACTTGGACACACCACTCTTTTTTTTTTTTTTTTATAACAATTGGTATACAAGTAATCCCATATTTCAATAGATTCAAACACGATGATTATTATTACGAGTTACATATCTAATGACTTGTAGAACTTTTTTGAGTCTTTCATTCAGGAAAACGTAATCACCTCTTGATGATTCTCAAGATTCCACGATTGTTAAGACTCACATGCACTAGTGAATAAAAAAACATTTCTAAATATATTCCAGAAGTTGTTGGTCGAAGGTCAACACATAGTGTTTTCTTGGACCTAAGTGTCCTACACTTCTACTAAATTGCTTGGATGGTTAAAAAATACAAACTAGAACAGACTGGCCATATGAGATGGTCAGTGCTTCGTTCGGGTGCATAATAGAGTGGGAAAGCTAGTGTTTTGGTGAAAATTTCATATCTCCACTATATTATTGCTAAATTCAGAGCATTGTTTGTTTTTTCTTTTATTTTTTTAATAGCCCAAAGTTGTATGTACTCTCTTTCAAATAACATGCATCGGAAAGGTTCAGACGTCACCTATCAGCTTAGTAGGTAAGCTACTTTAATCATTCTTGGACTTCAATTTGTTATGTTCAGAAACAAGTTAAATCTTTTAAACGTAAGAAAATACACCCCCCCCCCCCCCCCCCCCAATTTATTCCAATCCCCTGAGAACCAGAGCCACCAACAACTCCTCTTGAATTACATTCCATTACCCAATTAAGCAAAATGCAAAACCAATTCAGAATCCAACCAACATCCGTTTTAAGAATAAAAACTCAGAATAACATGAAATCAGATTTTCATAGGAATAAAAACCCAAATCAAAATGAAAAATCAAACTACATCACAAGTGAGAAAGGTTAAGGATCGCCATGTTTTAATATGTGAATTTTGAGATTTATTATTATTTTACCGATGGATTTTTGGTTTAATGATACTCTTTATTTTATAAAGACTTTGTTTTTTTAAAGTTAAAGGTTTAAGTTACCCTCTCCTTCCCTAACCCTCTCCCAAAAAAAAAAAATGCGAATTTTGCGGATTAAATAAAAAATTGATACTTTAAGACCCATAAGTGTTGTAAGTGATAAACTTTATGAGCGATTGGTGTAATTTTATTTTTTTTTGGTCAAATTGATCTATAAAATATTAAATACATGTTTAAATGGTTTTTACAAAAGCGGACGATTAAGTTTTTGAAAGAATAATCACGTGACCACTTCCGTAAAAAACTTAGACAAATTATTTGATTAAAGACTAAAGTAATACAAATTGAAACTTTAGGGATCAAATTGATAAAATTAGTACAATAAGGACAAAACTGGTTAAACAAACGTATTTTAATTTTAGGGATGAAAAGTATTATTAACTCTTATATCAAATACAAATAATTTAATTTCTATGACATAAAATTATTTCATTGTTATTGTCTCAAGAAAAAACATGCTTGGTTTTTTTAAAAAAATATTTTAATCTAATATTTTGAGAATTATTTTACATTTGAGTAATTTTTTGTTTAATTTTATAAAGACATGGTTCAATCCCTGATTCATGAAGGATCTATGTATAATATATTTGATTGATAAATATCATAGTTATCCACATTTTCTTTATTACGTGTTACGAATATGATACCATCCAAAATGATGTAATGGCATAAGATGACACATTACTACTGTCTGGGCAGTGGAAGGAGACTAAAGCCATAACCACTTTCATAAAACACATGGTCCAAAACTTAGAAAAAGTAGTGTAAAGATTACAGGTCCTTTTGGGTTTAAACACTTAAAATTACACGTCCTGAATAAAAATGAAAACCCGTTTTACAAATGTTTCCACCACCAGTATATCACAAGTCAATTGTAGATTTAGCCAGTAGTATAATCACATCTGATGATCAATTAACCAATGTGGCACCATAGAGAATTTGGAAACGCCTGGTTGCTCATTTATATAGATGTGCAACACTCTAGTTTTTTTATTTTTTTTTTCACCTCTTACTTCCCTTTTGGAGTTTGGTATAACATCTTATCCAAACTCCAGCAATGTAAAAGTCAATCAGTTAATCATCATCTACCTCAGTGGATTGCTCTTCCTCCTTCAGGGAAGCCAATGAATATAGAGATAACACCCTACGATATTGTTGCACCACCAAAACTGTTGCAGTTGTGGAGAAATCTGGGGATGTCAACAAGTTACCCACTGGCCCCAATTCTGGGCACTCAGTCTTCTTGTTCAAAGCTGCAACTAACTGACCCTCGGGCATTCGTCCAACCAGAAACAGATTGCATCGACTATGCTCTCGGGCCACTTCTGCTGTTTCTGCAGCATTACTCACCACTCTCTCTTCGTATTTGATCGAGTTGTCTGTTGGGATTTTCTGCTTGAACTCAGCAAGGATTGCTTCGTCCTCTGACTCTGTTGAAGCATTGGTGTTGTCATTGATATCAAGCTTGACACTTTCCCCTACAACCTTGGGATGGACTATAAAACGAACAACTACTAAGCTGACACCAGGGTGTTCAGCCATGCGTGCACCATAAGCAAGAGCTTCATGATCATCATGGCCCCCAAAGAAGAGGACTGTTATGACAGAGTCAACATTGCTTGCAGATATGTGAGTACTTCCACCAAGCCCACGGTCCACTAAGATACCAACTGAACATGGTGCATGCTCAAGAACCCTCCGGTTGACAAACCTTAGATCAGCTCGACTTGTCTCCAACTGCCCGTCAAGCCTCTGCTGCTTGTGGAATGGGAGAACTATCATAGCAGCTCTTTTCCTGTTGGCACTAGTGCAGATGTCCTCATGAATGCTAGACATTGGTGAAATTGCAGTCATTGGCCGAATAGACACTTTGCTTAGAGACCGGAAAGCCTCAAAAGCAACAACAATTTGGTTGGAGTCAGAATCCTGTCCCTTATTCCAAAATGGCAGCCCATTCCTCTTTGCCTTATGAACCATCAGTATTGCAGACGACCTTTCAGAGAGCTCCATGAGGTGCATTGCGTAGACACAAAGTCCTTCCTTCTTCCCAGTCCCACGTGAAGCCTCCACGAGATTAATCAATGAGGGAATGTTCCTCGTACTGTGGAAACAGGCCATGATTCGTAGTTGAGTGCTTGGATTTTTCCTCTGAATAGTTTTATGCTTGTATTCAGCCTTGCCCATCTCCTTAGCTGGCGTATATACCGCCATAACTAGAGGTGTGGTAATGAAGGTTGTGAATAGTGCCATCAGAACCATAATGGCAAATGTTTGATCATTCAATACCTGCAGAAAGCAAATTAAAATAATCAGAATCATGAATGAAGAAAATGCAAATACAAACTGAAAACTGAGCCTGATCTTACCCCTCTGTCTTTACCAATGTTGAGGACAATGAGCTCCACCAAGCCTTTTGTGTTCATCAGAAATCCTAGGGCTAAAGCCTCCCGAAAAGGCACTTTGCACAAACATGAGACTACAATAGTGCCAACCATCTTTCCAAAACAGGCCGTAAATATTACCAAAACAAGGAGTCCCCATGATTGAAGCCCATGAATGCTGGCCACATTGGTCTTCAATCCACTTGAGACAAAGTACAGTGGCAGGAAAAGACCAGATACAATATCCTCAACCTTTTCCACGAGAGCACCCGCAAATGGTCCTTCCTTTGGGACAAGAACTCCAAGCACAAAAGCCCCAAAGAGGGCATGTATCCCAATAGCATCAGTGACAAACCCCGCAGCCAGAACAGATGCTAAAGTTGCACAAACATACATCTCATTCACTGGTTCACCCTCAGGGCAACGACGAACCATCCAGTTGAATATAGGTGGCATAACAAATACACAACAAAGAACGAAACCACAACCACACAAGAAGACCCATAATGATATGAAGGGGGAATTTCCAGAGCCTGAGAGGGCAATGGCAAGAGCAAGCAGAATCCATGCAGCCACATCATTGACTGCAGCAGCGGACATGGCCATTTGGCCAACATCAGTCGTTAAAAGCTTGAGCTCAGCCAAGATACGAGCCAAGACAGGAAAAGCCGTGATAGAAAGTGCCACTCCCATGAAAACAAGGAATGGGGCTCCATTGACACCCGGGGAAACAGTTGCTCGGAGGGCAAATGATGTTCCAATTCCTAAAACGAAGGGAAGGGTAATTCCTGCAAGAGCAATGCTCAAAGCTTTCTTCCCTGTACGACCAAGGGATTTTGGGTCTAGCTCAAGGCCAACAAGAAATAGAAAGAATATCAAACCAAGATTGGCTAGAGTATCCAACACAGTAAGGCTTCGTGGTGGAAAAACTGCATGCAAATACTTATGGCTGCGACCCAGGGCCGATGGCCCAAGCAAAACTCCTCCCTGCCAAAACAGAAAAGTGAGTAAATTCTTAGAAAAATTCTTGCAAGTTACATTGCATGTACAAGATACATATGGCAGGTAATATACTACACACGCCTTTCTGAGGGCTGCAATATTCAGGTCTTCGTTTTTTATAATTGTTTTGCGAGTTACTTGAGCACCAATTCTTTCGATAGGAATCAAGATTCAAAAAGACACGAGACGTATGCATACTGTGGAATTACATGTTAATCACTACAAATGGAAGATCCCAAAAAAATTATGTTCCCTGTTCTGGAAAATTGTAGTAATTGATACTAAGAAATCAAAGAATTTGCTGATCTACAATGCAGGAATTTTCAACACCAGTCCTGGATCTGATTTCCCAATTGCTGATGGGGGACACCGCGAACAACTAGAGATCAAAAAGCAATAAAAAGATGAATGACTATAATATCTGGCCGCCCTGTAACGGAAAGCTACAATTGTCTTGAGCCCTTATAAGTTATAATAGATCCTGTTGATCACATGTAAGAGGGTTTACTTATCATCCTAACAATATTTTTTGATAAGTTGAACTCTCCCTACTGTCTCGATCTCATCTTACACAATTTTAATTCCACCAAATGGTATTCCAAATAGTTTTCTCAATTTTCTGCTCTTAAAGGTTCAATCCTCCCTCTCAAGGTCATAAAGCCTGAGATAACAAACATGTTATATAGTTTAAGCAATAAAATATCAAGAAATGAACTTCCATTTTTGTGCAAGAACAAGTTCTATCAATGGAATCATCTAAGGTGTAAACGAAACAACAATTCGCTGAACACTGAGAAAGCATGGAAACTTACAATAATCTCAGCGATCACTCGAGGTTGTCTTAATGGCCTAAGAAGATAAGCAAGCAGTCGTGTGAGAGCAATCACCAGACATATCTGTAAAATTGCCAGAGGAAGTGCATAATCAAGAGGATTATCTCCCTGGAAGACCCCATTGGATGTAGCCTTCATGGGCGGCAGGCATTGAACTGTTGCATTTGAGGCCATTTTGCCCCAAAAATACACAGAGCAAATTCTCACTTCAATACCTGCATAATGTGATCATATGTATCAATCTGATAATAGTCTGTAGACTAGAAAGAAATTCTGCTCACTGATTAATCTTTATAAATACATAATCACAGTCCTATTCTGAAGACTATAACCTGACAGAATAATTGCAATATTCTAATCACATCCAATACATAAATACTTGTAATTCTTACTCGTAATCTGATCAATAGTTATAAATAGTAAACAAGTTAGACTCTAATTCTGCTATGATTATCATAATCTGATCTTGATTCACTCACATTCATAGAATGAAAACATCATATTAGACTATTATTTTTCAAAGAAAATTACATAAATGTCAAATTAGAATAGTGGAGTTCTTTTTTTTTTTTTAAGCGCACCTTGACTAATCTTTCCCTCAAATCCTCCCCATCCGGTCAAAACAGATCATCATTGCCAAGATATAAACATCTGAATTACGGCTCATGGAATTGTCTCAAGACGGAAAATTCGCTAATGGGCTGATCCAGGGGTTGCCAACATATGAACGTCTGATTTACTCCACAAGAGGAGGTGGGGAAGCTACAGCCCCTGAGTTTTGAAATTTTTACTTTGACCCCTAATACTTTTGGTTATTTTTAATATATGATTAAAATTAACCTCCTTAATTATGAATATTTCCATTCGTTACTTCTCTCAAGTCTTAAACCCATGTTTTATTTTCTTCCCCTGAAGGGTGAAAAGTGAGCAGCGGTTTGGGTTAGCCGATCATCCCTTCTGTGAAATGATGGGACCCATGATTAAAATTTCTACATATTGCATGCTCAAGTACAATACAGAAGAGGAGATTGTCAACTTGTAAATATGTCATTTTTGGCATTCTTGTCTTTTCACATCGCCATTCAATTGAAAGCCTGCTGACTACGTTTCCGCAGAGTTCCACGAAATACACCCCAACCGAACCGAATGCAGAATTTGACAGTTGTTGGGTTTCACATTTCGAATGACAAGAATGCCCCTACACCCCGCATCAAATTTACCAATTCCACACCAACAAGGTTTCGTAATGACAACAACAATTACCAGAACCAAAAAAAAAGATTCATATGTAAAGGAGAGGAAAAGGAAAGAGAGAGAGAGAGTAAATACTTGAATCTCAGAAAGATTAAGAAAAGACGTTCTTTGGCTTCAGCTAATCACCTCAGCATTCTATGGAATCTTTGGATGCTGAAGAGAGGAGATACATAGGAAGAGAGACAGAGAAAGAGAGGCTGAGAGAGAGAGTTTGATGATGAGCAAACACGTTGAAAATTAGAACGGTTGTTGCATAGATATAGAAGGAGAAGACACCGCGAAGATACAAAATAGATCACGCGAGTCCCGTATTTCTAGAGCCAGCCCCTACACAACACTCCATTTATAGTGCAATTTCCCCCTTACTAGGATTCCTTGCCAGACTATACTTCTCTGGAGCCTATTAATTTTTTTTAATAAATTATCATTTCTTTTATTCAAATTTTTCCATCATAATTATAATTTTTTTTAAACTATGTTATATTTGTATAAAATCCTAGTTTAAACTTATGTTGTTCAGTGTGAAAGTAAATATGCTAAATACCCTTCACCTTTGAACTGGAAAAAAAAAAAATAGATACGTTTCTAATATTTTCTACATACAAAAGTATATTTTGTGAATAATAAGGTTTTATATTACAAAGGGTGAATTTAGACCATGTTTTCATGTAAATAATAATAATAATTCAGTAATAAAATGAAAATGATTCTTTATCCTACTTCTAATTAGGTGGAAGTAGTAGATATGGCCAATATCCATATGCAACTATAAAATCTTAGGTCAATAGAATTAGGATGTAATGAAAGTATCATATTTAGATAGGTCTATCATCAATCACACTTAAAATTATCTATCATCGATCACACTTAGGCTTATCTATCATCAATTACACTTAAGATTATCTATTATCGATCACACTTAGAATTATCTATCATCGATCACACTTGGACCTTTTTATCATCAACTAATTTCTTAGTCATATCTACTCGAATTCAAATTTGCATCTCAAATGAAAATGACTATTGGATAAGTGGATTTCATTAATTTTTTAAAATGAGACAAACTGATTCAACGGTCCTCTTTCATTTGAAATATAAATTTAAGTTGTAGATTTGAATTATACAACATTGTTTTTTAAAAAATACAATAGATAGAGATCAGAGACTTGAACTTTGCATCCGTGGACAAGGAAGGAAGACACCTATCATTAGGCCCTTTCTTCAAGCACGCAAATTAGCGCCACAAAATCCAAAGAGCATGACAATAAGTAAATTGAGAAACCCTCTTGGATAGTGCAGTGGAGATAGAGATAAGATATGTACTAAACATTTTGTATTCAAAATTTTGTAATTTTTTTTTTGGATACCATGTGGGATTTACCCCTTTGATCAGACCAGAAAAATGATTAATTAAAATGTGCGTAAAGTGACTCAAACACCCTTAACTATAATACTCAAGAAAAAAAAAAAAGTAAATTGGGATATTATAGTAATTACATAATAATATTGTTTAGTTTTTACTAAAATATGATACTATAACTTAGCAATTAAAGGGTTTGCAGTGGTATGAGCTCATTAAAGCTTTCTTCATTCAAGAAATCTGTAGTTCCAAAGGGTGTCAAGTTTTGAAGATGCCAAGGGGTCTCTTTAAGATGTCTCTTCAAGAAGCCCCTTAATTTTCTCCTAGGCTTTCTTGTCTTCTTTTCATTTATGTCTGACAATTAAATACATATACAACAATGCTATACACTTCACTTTTTTTACAATTAAATATATATAAATAGAATAATGTTATTTAAACTTAAAATTTTTATCTAATTTATTGACAAAATAATATAATTTCAGTAGAATCATTGGATCAACATCAAATTTTAATATTTGATAGACCTCACAATCAATTAAAAAATTATAATAAATTAAATTTCAATAAATTGGGCTATCAGCTTGTTTCAAACAACCCCCCCCGGGGCCCACAAAAACAACACACAAACTATCTCTATACATATAGAATATACCTGGTGTCAATGAGCTTCAAAACCTCAGTTCTAATGTTCTATATTTTTTTTCAATTTTTTTGTCCTTAAATATTACATTTCTTTAGATGGTTGGCCTCTTTATTGAGACTATTAATTGCATTAAATGAAAAAAAAATCAATTTTTTTATCATCTCTCTTCTCACCTTCTCTGTCATTATATATTTTATAACTTCTTACTTACCATGCAATCCCACTTTACTGGCAATAGCCAAAAAAAAAAAAAATTTCCCAGTTACTCATTACTGAGAATTCATATTTTTAATTTTTATTCTTTTTCCTTGGTTTCTAAAGGACAACCCTATTAATTTTTTTAACTTTACCCATCTAATTTTTTTTTTCAAAATGTTGACGGGTAATTGAAAACGATGCCTTTCTAATAATTTGTTTACACTTTTTGTATATTCGCATGGGTTTTTGCCAATATATATTTATACAATGAGGGAGTTAGGCATTTTACTATCCCTATATACATTCTTTTTTTGCAAGTTTTATCACAAGTTGAATTATTTAATTTTTTTGCAAGTTTGTGGATATATAATACTTAGACTCTTTAAGTTTAAAATATTATATTTAGATTAAAAATATTTCAATCAAATATAAAATATAAAATATTTTAAATTTTACAATCAAAATTTATGTTCTATTGTATCATTTATTGAAATAAAATTAAAAATAAAATTTTATTTTTATTTTTTCTTAAAAAAATCGTAATTTGTATACAATTATACTATCTATTAGAATAAAACTAAAAAATCAAACAATGGGTCTAAGTCATTCATAATATAATATGAATTTTATATCTAAAATTCATGTTCTATTATGTCATTTATTAAAATAAAATCAAAAATAAAAATTTATTTTTTTAAAAAAAACATAGTTAGTATATATTTATACTGTCTATTTAAAAAAACTAAAAAATTAAATAAGGAATCAAACTGTAATGGACATAATATCTTTTAGATTTAATTGCTGTAGTTTGGTATTTTAATTTGGTCGTTTAAACGACTAAATTAAATTCTAATAGACAATATAATTGTGTATTAATTACAATTTTTTTTAAAAAATTGAATTTTTATTTTTAATTTTATTTAAATAAATGATACAATAGAACATTAATTTTAGTTACAAAATTTAAAATATTTTATATTTGATTGCAATATTTTTTGTCTAAATATAATATTTTAAACTTAAGGATCTAAGAATTATATACCCACAAATTTTAGGGGAGTCTAAGTGTAATTTATTAACGAATATATTTACAACAAGAGTCTAAGTGTTAAACCTTAGAGGGTCTGTGTATAATATTTCAAATATCAAGGATCTGAGTTATTAAATGACAAATCTCAAGATCTGGGTGTAATTCTACCTATTTTTTAAGATCATGTATTTTGAAAATCTTTTATCAATTTTTATTTTAAAAAATAATTGATAAAAATTAATTTCAAATTATATAATTAAAAAAATTATTATTTAATATAATAAAATCAAATTTTCACAAGCTCAAATTTTATATTAGACTGTTTTCCAACTCAAGTTATTGCTAGCATTCGTACATAAGAAGTTCTTATCTTGGGATGGTTCCTGAATTTTGTAGTTGAGGGTTGACTTTGTTTTAGATTAAAGCACAAGTGAAAGATGGTGTCAGCGGACATGTTGCCTCATAGTCTTCAGCAGTATAAAGCTCTGCACTGTTCTCTTTCCACAGTTACATGTAAGTCACTTTCCCTGTTACTCTACAGAACCGTGCAAAACATTTTCATCTTATACACGTCTCCTCGTTCAATTTCTTCTTCGAAGTTATTGAATCCTTTTCACCGTTGGAGAATTCCCTCTATTATTCCACTCCATCCGAAAGAATAACTAGAGCCAATTTAGTCAATATATATATAATGATTCCAGGTTGGGGTTAAAGCACTACTGATGATTGTGTATCGTCCATGTGGCTTCATTCAGCAGTATACACTATGCAGTATTACAACTGCAGTTCACTCTTTTTAATTAAAAATGTAATAATATTACTCAGAACTAGTTCAAGTCCCTAATCAGATTCTTCACCCGCCACGCTGTTTTTAGCACTTAACCTTATTGAAATAATCAAATAAGCGTGACTACATCTTATAATTCTACTAGTTATTATCTGTACTTAAAGGTACAGAGTAATAAAAAATGATAAACAATAAATATATTTGTATTCATATCCAAAATTAAATCACAAATATATAAAAGAGATAAATAAATTTAAGTATCGCTTTGTAAAGAGGATGAGAGGTTGTGGGCGGCAATAGCGATGATAGGAGACGGTGATAGTTGTGGTGGATGACAATGACCGTGGCAGTTGTAGGTGACAACTATGATAATAGTAGTGGTAGTCATGGGTAACAGCGGTGGTGGTGGTGGGCAGCGGTGATGGTTGTTGTCAATTGTCGTAGTGGGGCGATGATGGTGGTGGTGATGGTGGCGGTGGTGGGCGACGACGGAGGCTTCTGAGCGACAGTATGATGGGTGGTGGCGAATGACATTGGTGGTAAGTATGGTGGGGGTGAGTAATAGTGGGTTGCGGCAGTGGTGGGCAGTGAAAGGTGGTGGTGGTAGGTGTGATGAAGGTGGTTGTTGACGACGATTAGTGGTGGACAACAATATGGCGGTGGTGGGTGGCAACGATAGTTGTAATAAATATAAGAATAAAATGACGATGGTAGCGGGTGGTGGCAGTGACGATGATGGTGGTGGCGGCGATGAGGTAGTGGTGGGGGTAGCGACGACGATGGTGATAGTGGTGATGATTGTGGGGAAGTGGAGGTGGCGGTAAGGGTGATGGTGGTAAGGGTGATGGTGGTACGACAACAGTGGTGATAAGGGTGATGGTAATAGGGATGGTGGTGGGGTGGTAATAGTAGGGATGGTGGTGGTGGGACGATAACAGTGGTAGTGGTAGTGGTGATTGTTGTGGTAGAAGCGGTGGTGGTGGTGGTAGTAGGATGGTGACAACGGTAGTGGTAGTAGAGTGGCAGCAACGATGATGGTGGTGGAGGCGACATCAACGATGGTGATAGTGGTTGTGGTGGGGTGGCGATGATTATGATAGCGGTGATGTCGGTGGGGGTGGGGGTGGGGCTGTGGTGATAGTAGTGGTGGGGGTAGTGGTGGGGCGATAGAAGTGGGGGTGGGACGGTTCTAAACACTAATTTTTTTGTTTAAAATAGTTATAAGTTCTTGAATCACTTTTAAAAAGTTATCCCAAACACACTCTTTGAGGTTTGTTTTTTCTATTAAATTTAGAATGTTAATATTAGCCGTTATTTTAATTTTAACATAAAATTTAAAGAGATCTCAACCACAAAAAATAAAAGTTATTTTGTTTATCTTTTGAGACGAGTGGTGGTGGGCAACAATATGGTGGTAATAGGTGGCGACGATAGTCGTGAGATGATTGTGGTAGTGATAATAAATATAAGAATTAGATGATGATGGTGGTGGCTGGTGGGTGATGGCAGTTGGGGCAGCGGCGACGATGGTGGTAGTGGTCATGGTCATAGGGCGGTGGGGTTGGTTGTGGTAAGGATGATAGTGGAATGACA
This sequence comes from Ilex paraguariensis, assembly GCA_963454935.2. NCBI lineage: Eukaryota > Viridiplantae > Streptophyta > Magnoliopsida > Aquifoliales > Aquifoliaceae > Ilex > Ilex paraguariensis. The sequence continues at coordinate 128,350 of CAUOFW020000796.1, forward strand.
ATGGTGGTGGTAGTAAGGATGGTGATGGTGGGGCGGTGACAATAGTGGTGGTGATGGTAGGGTGCAGATAGTGGTGGTGGTGGGGCGGTGGTGATTGTTGTGGCAGAGGCAATGGTGGTGGTAATGATAGTTGTGGTCAGGGGCGGAGCCAGAAATTTTGTTCAGGGTGGACACTTCAATTATGCACTCTAATTTTTTTTCCTTCTAACCAATCACAACATATAACATATTTATATTTATTATATTATATTTGATATATGAAGTCCATTTAACATAAAAAATTTCAAAAAAAATGTATATTGTCAGGGGCGGAGCCATAAATATCTATGATAGAGGCAAAATATAACTGGTATAAAAAAATATTTAGTCGAAATTAATACAAAAAAATATTTAGGCTAAATTTTTCACTAATTTTCAATTAATGCGCACAATCACAAGCACGTAGTAAAATTATTCTTTATTTAGTTACAAAATTTAGCTGAGATTATTATCAATCTTATAGAAAAATTTCCTATTCAAAATAGTTTGAAATATTTTTAGGTTACAACCTTTTGTTTTTTGTATACAATCGTATTTATTAGGTTATAGACTACTATTACTAAAAAAATAGTAAATAAAAACTAAAAATTATTCTAAAAAAATAACGAACATTGTGTTAGATATAGAGAAATGTTTGTATTTTCGTCAATATACAAATAGAACATTGACTCAATCCAAAACTAACATATTTATTTTAGAGGGTTAATGATCCACTAATTTATTAAAAAAAAAGACTAGAACCATTATTAAAATTTTTAAAAATTTAAGGGGTAAATATAATGTATAAAATAATTTTATAGGTTGGTGCAAGAAAGGACAAAAAAACTCAAGGAACTGAGCTTCTCGTGTGTTGAGCTTTTCTTTGTTTTTTCTCTTTTTCTTGTGGTTGGGCAGTGGGCAGTTGGGAGTGAGTGATACAGAGAGAAAAAAAAAAAGATAAGATAAGTTTTAGTAAAGTAGGTCAAAATTTTTCTTTTTTAATGATGGTGGCCCAAAAGTTTTGTTTTTAATGTTGGGCCAAAAATTTTGTTTTTAATGTTGAGCTAAATGTTTTGTTTTTTTAATAAGTTTGGGTGGATTGCGATAGGTCAAATATTTGATTTTTTAATAAGTTTGGGTAGATAGTAGTGAGTTCAATTTTTTTATATTTTAAATTGGATTAATTTTTTAATCATTTTGAGTAAATAATGTGAGTCTAATATAAATTAGGGGGCACACATAATATATATGTATAAATATATAATACATATATTTAACTAATAATAAAAAAAAATTGAGGAAGGGCACGTGCCCACCTTGGCCCTTGCCACCCTCCGCCTATGGTTATAGTAATGGTGATGGTGATGGTGGTAGTGGCGACGTCGACAATGGTGATGGTGGTTATTGCGGTAGAGGTGGGGGGTGGGGGTAGTTGTGGTGGTGGGGTGGTCACGGTGATAATAGTGGTGATGGCGGTGGGGGTGGGGGTGGAACGGTGTTGAAATGGTGGTGGGGCGATGTGGGTAGGGGTGAGACGGTTTCAAACATTATTTTTTTGTTTAAATTAGTTATAAGAAGTTATAAGTTCTTGAATTATTTTTAAAAAGTCATTCAAATACATCTTTAGAAACCTATTTTTCCTATTAAATTTGGGTTGTTAATATTAGCCATCGAATTAATTTTAAAGTAAAATTTAAAAAGATCTCAACCGAGAAAAGCAAAAATAATTTTATTTATTTTTTAAAATTTGAATTATATTGTACTTTATTATATAGATATATCAGCCTAATTATCTATTTCTTTTGCCAAATACAAAATATCTTTTTTCTTAAGTTTAGTGGGTCACGGTTGTTGATGTGGTAGAAGGTATAACGGGCGGTATCTTCCGACTATATTAGGCCGGTAGTCGCCTTTCTCCCAGATTTAAGCTCTTGGGGATTTAAGTTCTTGGGCTTCCTCCCAACTATATTGGGCTAGTATTTGGGTTTGTCCCAGATTTAAAATCTTGGGCTTCCTCCCAACTATATTGGGCTGGAGTTTGGGCTTTCTCCCAGATTTAAGCTCTTGGGCTTCCACTCACATGCAGTTGGGAGGCCGAAATGTCGGGACAGGGTGAAAACCTTCCGTACATCCTTGAAGTGTTGGTTTTTATATATTTAGATATGGATATAGATCCACATAGAGATCTATAGACAAATTGGGCTGGTCTGAGTCATGTGTCATGCAAACCCATACGAGGAACGGATCAATCCCAATAAAAGTTGAAAAATTTGGCAGTCAGTCATTCTTATTTGAACTTAAATCCGTCAATAAAATTTATTTATTATGAAATTTATTTTTTATTAATTTTATCAGACTATCCCTTCCATTTAGAAGTGAAGTAAAATTAAAAATTAAAAACTCTGAAATTTTAAGAGTTTAATTAACATTAAATTTTTTTTCTCTCATATCTATCTATATTCATATATAAATTAGGACTATATCTCTCTCATATATATAGTAACATTAAAAATAAAAAATAGTAACATTCAAATACAAAATTTTTTTATCATTTAAATAAATAATAATAATACCATTTAAACACAAAAATAGTAATATTTAAACATAAAAAAATAGTAACAATTAATATTAAAATTTTATAAAAAAAAAATAACAATAGTAAGATATTCAACAAAAATTATAACATGCTTAACAAAAACAATGACATGCTTAACAAAAATTGGTAACATACTCAACCAAAAAAAAATAGTAATATGGAACATTGAATAAATTGAAAATAAAAATAATAACATAAACTCATAACCAGAGAAAAAAACCTCCAATTCTTCAGCATCTTTAAAAACAACACTGAAAAAATAATAACATCCTCGAAAAAAATAGTAACATAAACAAAAAATAGTAATTTGGTGAATTAGAAAAAATAGTAACCTGATCAACAAAAAAAGTAGTTACATGTGAAACATTAAAAAAATGTGGGAATTATTTATAAAAAAAAATAAAATAAAATTGGGGATCAAATTAATAACACATTAAGCAAGTTTTTCAACCTTTTTTTTTTTTGAAGACCAACGACATAGAAGTTCATGATGACCAGAAAGCAGTAGAAGATATGATAATTATTGATGATGTTCCAAACCTTACTGATTTTGATGCTATAGAGAAAGAAATGATATCCAAAGAGATAAATTTGTTATATTAGAGTGATGATCTTCTTCTAACGAGAGAGAGAATATAAATTTTAATTTTAATTTAGGAGTGAGTTAAAGGATAATAATTTTTAATTTAAGAAATTAATTTACAGTTACTTTCAAGGCTTTTTAAAAGTTTTTATAATTAAACATGATAATACTGTTAAGAGTATTTTTGAGATTTTAAAAAAATAAAGGATTTAAATACTTATTAGTAAGATAAAAAATAAATTTATCCCCAAATAAATTTTTTTAGCGAATTCAAGTTATTATAAGTCCATTCACGAGGACGCACTCTCAATTTTTACATAAAAGCTTCACAAAACACTGAAAAATTGTATTTGGTGTGGTGGTGTTTTTTTTTTTTTTTGGGGGGGGGGGGGACTTATTTAGATAGTTTCAAATCTTCCATGTAGATAATGCAAATCCAAGAACAGAGCCTTATCTTAAACTGATTCACCAGCGAATCAAATGTTGACTTTAGATAAGGATAACTGGATTGACTTTCCAGACCCAATTGGTGAATAAGTTGATTTGAGCTCCACAGTACTTGACTTGTATTTAATTATGTGCAATTGTACATAATACAGACCCATTTTATATACACAATTATTTTTTTGATTCAACGGTTAGGGATGTTCGGATTAATTTATGCGCATTTCGATTAATTTTTTTTTTAATCTAGTAAAAAATATACCATCTATGTCAGGATTATGATATTCATAAGAGGTAAATTTCTCATGATTTGACCTTAAGAGTTACCAATATTTAAACTCAAAAACGTTTGAATTTATGGCTCTATCTTTCTGAGTAAACAATTTGTTTATGAGTAAGATATTCACAATTTAGTGATGTTTACTACCTTATACTGGGATGGGCCAAACACACAGACGCACATGTTTCTAGTATTGCAATACATGCATATAATTACATAGTTGGCACAAGCATCACATGCATGACATACTTTCAAGTAGGTAAGGAAGACCCGTTGTGCTTCAATAGAGAATATGGTACTGTTTATTAAAAATTATAATTTTTTAAAATCAAGTTAAAATTTTTTGGTGCATAAATTATAAGTAAAAATAGCATGACTGATCCCAAAATATTATTTTTAATCATAAAAATTACAATTTTTTAAAAATCAAGATAAAAAAAAAATTACTATTGATATAATTCATAATTGATTAAGAACTACTTTAAACAATTATAACTTTACATTTATAAGACCTAACTCGGTACCGCTGACTAATATTATTATTTTAATCATTTTAAATAATCACCTTTTGAATTGCTAATTTCTTATAATAGTTAAATTCATTTATCTTTAATATATTATTATTAATTAATAATATCAGATGTTACTGAGAATATGTATCCGTGTGTGGGCTCATCTACCTCCACTAGGGCCCGCCTACCGGTTGGGTGAGGCCTTTGGGCCTAACTGGGTTAAAGGATGAGGCTATCCGACATCGGATAGCCTGGGTGTGTGTGCGCGCTGTATAGAGACTATGGAAAGTGTAGATACTCTAGTTCTCGTTGATAAAAAAGAAAAGAACCAGTTCAGACAGCTCAGACACTGACTTTAATTGCAATCTCGGAACTATCTCTCTCTCTCTACGCGCAAACACACACCCCTATGGCAGCCGGCGGGCCGCCCCATTTTTTTTTTTCCCATTAAAGACTCCAAATCCAAGTGAAACACCCCCATCGAAAACTGCCACCCATTTCATTCGCTATTCTGTCGTATTGTTTCATTGAAACAGAAAAAAAAACAGACTTTCTTGTTGTCTCTGTCTATGTTTCTGTGAGAGCCTTATTTGGGTTGCGATGGATGCTTTTCGTTGGAGTTATCAATGTGTTTGAGGCTCAATTCGCTCCATTTCTTCCACGAACTAGCTGCCTGGTTTTCCATTTCCCTTCAATTTTGTCTGAATCTGGTGGTCTTGTGATAGGCGTGGGGACACCCATTTGGTCTTTGAAGCGAAAGAAGAGAAAATAAGTATGGCTCTACTCCCATCAGGGTATTTTCTTGATTCTTATGTGGGTTTCTTATGATTGAATACATACTCTCTTTTCATATTTAATTCACCTTGTGTTCAGGAATCTGGGTGATGATAATAGCGGCTTTCCTTCCGACAAGGTCTGTTCTTTAATTGACATTGAGTTAATCTTATTATAGGTAGTTTCTATATATATATATATTACCCTCTTGTCTTATGATGGTAATACTTGGTTTCTTTAAAATCTCATTATGTTTTTGTTGTCGTTTTTTATTCTTCTTGTTCTATCAATTGTTTTGGTTCAATTGATGTTTGTGTAATTTGTTTTTTGGGTGCAACGTATGATGTGTTGTATTATATGATTGTAAGTGTCTAATTTCGCACTTGTCGTGGTATGCATAAGTTGGTTCGGACACCGTTGAACTCTCAAAAAAAACTAATGATGAAAATTTTCTAGGGTTTCGATATGTTCATCATTCAAATAATGAAAAGCTGGCATTTTTTATAGTGTCATGGTTTTTTTTGTGTCATTATAACTTATTCTGATGTTGCTAAATTTAATTTTTTGGTCCCTGGCAATGCATAAGTTTATTTGTCATTCTGTATATTACTTTGTATGATGGTATCATCGTGCCTCATGAATGTATTACAATACTTTGAATTGAGTACCCAGTAATTGACAGTTTTAATCCATTTTCATTGGTTGATTTTTGTTAATTTTTCGAATTTTTTGATCAAATCTCTCGACCAAAAGATATATGCAAGTTTGTTGTATGCCAAGTTTCTTCTTCTATTTGGAAAAAAAACAGCCATTGTTGAGATGTGCCGAGCCAGATAACATTGAACTTAGATTCCAGTGGCAGTGTTCTAAATATTTAGCCCTAACCCTTCACATGCTATGTTTTCAATTGGTTGCACAAAGTTCTATTATAAAGTCGATCTCTTATGACATGTTTAATGTTATAACTAAGGTGCAAGTAAGCATGTAAAGGTGTTCGTTCGTTGTTCAAAAATGGCCTTTAGCAATATGAACTCCTTCCTGCCTCTGTATGTTCTGTATTTACCTCATTTAAGATGTATCCACTGTCTATCAGGATTCCTTAAACTTGGCAATGGAAAGAGGAAAATCCTGGTCTGATGATGGATATGAGCTTAATAGGAGGGGAACAGGTGTGTTCCATCCGCATATCAAGCTAACTGACATAGTTGATAAAGAAAACAATCATATCCCCATTGATCGGATCCTACCTGATGATCTGCAGGAAAAAATAATCGCCTCTCTCCCATTAGAGTGCATTTTAAAAGCATCTTGTGTTTGTAAAAAGTGGAATGAAATTGTGCACTCGAAAAAATTTATGTTGAACATCTCAAATGCTTTAGCACAGAAACCTTGGTACTTCATGTTTACCAGCTCTGACGAACCCATTGGGTATTTCTATGATCCTTTGTTAAGCAAATGGTACAGCTCTGAACTCCCTTGTAGTGTAAAGCATAATTATTATATTGCTTCATCTTGTGGTTTAGTGTGCTTCATGGATAATTATAGCAGGAATGAACTATATGTTTGTAACCCGCTTACTAGAAACTACAAGAAACTGGAACTTTTGGGACAACCATTTTTGGGTTACACAGCCCTTGCATTTTCAGTGGACTGGCCATCACACAGTTATACTGTTGCCATTGTAGGATCGGAGCATGTTTTTGATGATGAATGGGCTATTTCAATTCACATATATACTTCAAATAAAATGATTTGGCTATCTCCCATGAAGAAAACTCTCACCAGGTGGAGAGCAGGATACGATAGTATCATTTGTGATGGGGTTTTGTATGTCCTTGTTTATTATACTGGAACAGACGAGACTGAGGATCACCATGCTTTGTTAACTTATAATCTTTATACCCCATCATTCCAGGATATGTCAATTTCTACTAGAGTCCCAGTTCCTTGTTTTGTTACTTGTGGACGGCTGTTGAACCTCGATGACAAGCTTGTGATGGTGGGAGGTATTGGGAGACAAGATCGACCAGGCATAATAAAGGGAATTTGCATTTGGGTTCTTAAAGGGAGGGAATTGGAAGAGGTATCTCGTGTGCCTTATAAGTTATTTCAGGGATTTGGAGAGATAGATGATGTTTTTGCTAGCAGTGGTGCTGGTGACCTTATATACGTTCAGAGTTATGGAGCAACAGCTCTTCTTGTGTTCGACATGACCTTGAGACAGTGGAGCTGGTCGCGGAAGTGTCCTGTGATTAAGAAGTTTTCTCTTCAGCTTTTCTCAGGTTTTTGCTTCCAACCGCGGCTTGAACTTTCTTCCTAATTGAGCATCTTCACCTTTTGATTTTACAAGGTGGTGGTGATAATTTTTGCTAAAGCTCTATTTAGTCTTATATTTTTCCCAGCATTAAAGAAAATGTCATTAATCAGATTTTTAGTAACTGTTTTCGTATGATGATAATCTTGAACCTTCTTCCTAACGTTTTTCATTGCAGTTTAGCAAATGGGTCACCCTGAGGCTCATACTATACTATCTTTTGCACTCCAATCTGCTACTGATTTTGATTTTAGACAGAGAGAAAGAGGACTTAATTATCATTTTATGTGGTTTTCAAACGTTTTTTCCAAACTACTGTTGTTTTGATAGTCAAAAACCTTTGAAATTGTGTTTTCAAGACACGCTTTTGCATTAAAAAATGTGTTTTGAAATTACTTTTCTTATGTAAATAAGTTTGACACAACAGTATTTGAATAAAAAAGTTTTAAAAAGACTAGAGAATGATAATTAATAAGTGTGTGAAATGTTATCAGAATCGGATCGGTCATCGAATTGGCTAGAAGACTGGGTCAATGGTTTACTGGTTTAACTGGTACGTCACTAGTCGGACTGGCCATATAATAAAAAATATATATATAATAATTATAAAATATAATAATTTAGCTAACAAATACAAAATATGTTTAAAATGTATACAATTTGTCATAAAATTAATGAAGTTGTCATATAATTAGTAATTTGAAATCAAATTTCTATCAGAATAATAATTAACAAACAATCTTAAGCAAAAACATGAACTATTTCTCCAAATCACAGCCAAAAGGGCAAAAAAAAAAGGAATATAACCTGAATAAACCCAGTCAAGAAGAGCACCACGAGGCTGGTGAACAAGATTGGTCTTAGATAGCTGAAGTCCTTGCCCTTCTTAGAAGCCAGAAAGTGTATCCAGTCAGAGATGCAACCATAGCTGATTTCAAAATTAAAGCTTCGAGCACAATTCTTCCTGTTTATTCCAAATAGAAAAAGATATCAACAAGCAAATTTACAAACTTGATGAAGTGCTGCGCAGGGAAAAACCCCCATGAATATATGGAGGTAAACAAAGAAAATCAAACCACTCTATAAACAATGACTTTAAAAGAAAATCACATAGCCCATAAAAAAACTCAATATCAAATTTAAAATCTTTCCAAATTAAACTCAAATCAAGAACATCTTGCTTGAGTTCGCCTGTTTGCAGTGGCTGATTGATCGCAATGGATGATCGAAGTCATTGTTCGCCGGAGTCGCCTTCTTTTGGATTGTTCTACAATTTAGGGCAATAAAAATATCTAAAAGCTTGAGTTTTTAATTTTATGTAATTTAATTTTTGACTTGGCATTAAACCGGCCAATTCACGATTTTTTTAAAGAATCGTCCAATTTTTTGATTTTTAGCTGGTTCTCTTCTTTAAGCGGGTTCAATTACAGAACCAGAACTATCAAGGTCCTGGTTCATGGTTGAACCGGTTCGACCGACCGATCCTGATAACACCAAGTGTGAGAGAGGGAGAGAGAGAGACCAAAAAAATAATAAATTAACCATAAGACTACATTAAGATCAAAAAGAGAAAAGGGAGTTAAGATAAATGTTTTATTAAATAAAATCCCAAGGACCATAAAACACGATTTCGTGAAATCACAATTATTAAAAAGATAAAAGGTTACTAATTTGTTAAATTGTTGATATAACATGATTTGTCAATACAAGAGAAACATAAATCAATTTCATTTATTGTTTGGTTTTTTTTTTTCCTGATTGTCAATACTTTCATAATTTTTTTAATAAAACATCACGGTATCAAATTTATTTCCAAAACTATCATTCTTTCAGCGAAATTGTATTTTTTGAAACACAAGTTTCAATAAGTCAATTCGATAGTCTCAAATAAATTTATTTAACGGCTACCAACATCCCTTTCAAAATTATTCATATTGGACCGTGTCTTCAGGCACAAGTTACGGGTTACCCGCTACTAAAATCATACTTTTAAAATACACTTTTTAATATAAAAACTTGAACTCAGTATTTTCAAAACACATATCTACGTTGAAAGTCATGCTACAAAAACACTCTTTTATTGAAAGATCAGTAGTCTAATAAGTGAATTAAAAATTAAAATATTTTTCTAAAAGAATTGTGAAAAGATGATGGAATGAGAATTAATTTTATTATTTTTTACAACCGTGTAACCAAAATAATAAAATGAAAATTTGTACGAATTACAACTGGGCTACAGCTATACCCCTCCTTTATGAGGAATATATGTCCTCACTAATGATTCAATCGCTTCCACCCTTGAAATTTCTCTAATGACCCTTCTCTAAGGACGCCAATAAATAAACATAAAAGGAGGTCAAGTAGTAATAAAAATGAATTATAAATTCAGATGTTTAAAATTTAAATTTTGACAATTCTTTTAAATTCAGGACATGAGAAATTTAATTCCTCGTAAATATTCTAATCTCACCGTGCATGACTAGACCGGAAAGAAGATTAGTCAAAAGGTCCCTGTAAATTGACCCGATCATCCCTAACCATTGAATAAAAATACAAAAGACAATAAAGAAGGAAGGATACACCACGAACACAAAATAGTACAAAAATTCAATGCACAAGAGTCTGCAGAAGAAAGAAGAACACGCTTTGAGTGATGGGTCATCTTGAAAAACGATATTGAAATCCAGAAGGAGAACGCAAACGTGTATGTTGAGAGAGAGAGAGAGATGAAAAGTGTAGAAACAAGTGGGGACACATGAGTGTACATGCCAGCAAGCAATGCTTTCCACACAATTGCATCAGGTTCCACAACCATTTCATTGAGTAACTCCTTGGCTTCACGCATCTTTCCTGAGCAGCCCAAAAGGTCAATCGTACATGCATAGTGATCAGGACCTGGTTTTATCCCATAAACTTTATCCATGGATTCCAAGTAGTGGTGCCCATGTTCAGTAAGACCAGCATGGCTGCGGGCGAATAGCAATAGCAAGCCAATAAAAGTAATAAAGTGAGGTTTTGTGCCACTCGCAATAATCTCATCATAGAACTGTAGAGACTCCTTCTCTCTACCATTTAGAGCATAACCAATTATAACAGCAGTCCAGTCCAGTTAACCACAATCGGCATTTGCATCGAGTCAAAAATTTTATTAACGGCTTCTAGGCACCCACAATTTGCATACATTGTCATGATCGCGTGAATTGTTGACTGATAAGGATGCACCAGAGCAAAGTTCGATAGAACTCCCATGAACTTGTTGCCCAAATTCCAAAACTGTCAGTTCCACACATGAACTTTATATGCTAGCAATGACAATTTGTTCAGGATCAATCCCTGCGAATTGCATTTCAAAAAACAACTTGAGGGCTTCCTCACGGGAACTATTGTGGGCATAGCCAGTGTGACAAGGTGGGTCCATGAGATCACATCCTTGTCCACCATACTATTGAACACCTCAAGTGCGCAATCTAGGTCTCTCAATTTTGCATATATACATATCTACTACAGCATTGTTTATGAGCTTGTAACCCAGAAATCCAGTTTTAACAACCAGTGGACAGATTTTGCATTTTCCATATCCGTTTTGGAAGCACGGCAGTTTAGAACTGAAGGGTATGTAAAATCATCAATATCCATATTTTTCACACATTTTTTGAGACAACGACGTGCTTCCTCTTCCAATCCTGTTTCACACACCCAACAATCATGGAGTTCCAAGAAACCACATCAACCTCCATGGCCTCCAACACTCTCCTAGCACTATTCAAGTCTCCACATTGTGCGTACATGTCCACTAATGCACTTCAAACAAACACATTAGTCCCAAAACCACCCTTAGTGATGCAGCCATGCACCTGCAACCCAAACCCAAGAGCAGAAACGGCTGCACAAGCTGCCAACCCCTTCTGATCTCATGTCTTGAAAACACTTGATTGCTTTGTGTAAGTCACCATTTTGAGAGTAGCCTAAGATCATAGCAGTCCACGTAATGTGATTTTTCCCATCAGGCATCATCCAAAGAGATACTCAACTTCCTCAATGCGCATACATTTGGAATACATATTAACAAGCCCAGTGACAACAAAAACATTTCCATCAAACTGGATGTTAACAGCATAAACATGAATCTGTTCTCCCCTTGTGAGCACTGTATTCATTGAACACATTCTAAAAACACTAACCAGTTTACAAAATTTATATACTTAGTAAAACAAAAGTTGAATACTCATACAATGTCATTTTTTTGCCGTAATTTTATCCATTAAAAAATAATAAAAATACATTATATTAGCATTTACAGTCAAAGAATTTCTAGCAGTAATATCCTGCTTATCAATCTTTTACCATTCCCCCATGGCAACAAGCAATAAAACAATCAATCTATTTAATTGAGAAAAAATCCCACTACATAAAAACACTCCAAGGACCACAATCAAGCACTTTACATACTACATATGCAGATCAACATCTAAAAACATAATTATAGTTTTCCTAAAAAAAGGGCATTCACCCACATGTCCATGCCCTAATCTATATCAACATCATCATTGAACACACCAACAATAGAACAACGAATAAACAATATAATTATCAACTAGGACTTTGGCTTTGGTGTTTGAGCGCGTCAATCAACTATTTATTAAATAGAAAAACTGAGAGAACAAAAATTATTTTGGAATTTAGTCTGATAGCCAATAATATTGAACAAATAATAAACAGAAAATGTAACATGGCCCGTACATTAAATAGAGAAAAAGCAACCAAATAGTAAAAAAATTGTCTTTGGATAACAAGCTAAATCAAACGTTCCTAATTTCCTTGATGCTGAATTTGATCAACCCTTAAAAGCAAAAGCAATGGCGTCAGAACAATTCAAGTTAAATCATTTATCATTATGGACGTTGGGCTGTTATAGGTTGAGTGACTGGTAGGTTGGACGTGTACATAATTAGACATCTCCAAGTAGATGTTTAGCAAAATGAAATCATGTTCAAAAAATAGAAGACACTATGAGAATAAAGATATTTATTCAGCTGATTTAACTGGTCCAACATCAAGGAAATAAAAAACAAACAAAAATTATCATTTAGATTAGACCGACAAACGGGGAGATAATAAGTGTCCAACTAGAATAATAATATTTCACCCCAAACTTCTTTTCCCAAACAATTCCTACCAAGGTATCAACCATGTGGAATAAACCAAATCTTGAAGTTCTAGAGAAACTGACAATATACAACATGAAAAAAGTATTACCTCCACCCAGGCCATTGAAGAATGAGTAGATTTGCCCAGAGGCTTAAATAATGTAGTCAAATATTATTGAGCAGAAATTGTATTTTGATCCAATCTCTCACACTTGAAGAAAGAGAGTATCAGCGTTTTTTTTTACGAAATTATGAGAGTTCTTTTTTTAGTAAACTGAATGACTTATTTCTTCCATCTTCTTCAGTTGGTAGGCCATCCATCAACTCTACCCTTTTCTTACTTCATTTTTTTTTTCGTAGTGCTTCTCCCCCCTTACTCAACATAGGGACCCCAAAAGAACTTTCCCAATTGTCTTAAGTCAAGAAAACACTGTCCCCAAAAAAAAGTCAAACTACCCATCATGCAACTGTAGAAGTTGATCCTATTGATGGAAAAGCTTTCAGTAAGATACTCTTGGTTGGATATGCACAATTCAAACTAGCTCGTGGAACTCTCATAACTGTCAAAGAAAATAATTTTATAGAATTGGAAAACAAAATCCAAGGGTTACTATATGCAGTTAGCAACTTATACACTTGAGAGGGGAGAAGATGAAGGAGTCTAAGGTGGTGGGGTAGAATTGCTGAACAACTTTTGCGAAGGATTGGAAATATTGTCATAATATACATAGTTAAATGGAAACATTCCTTTTGGGATACCAATGTATCTTTTTGCAAAACTAAAGGTGGAAAAGTTTACTTTCTTTAGTGACTTTCTCGTACCAATCTCTCGCGCACGTAATCTATTCCTTTGAGTGAGCAGGATTCGTTGGAGGGTCTAAATCAGTAACCTTGACGTGCAATCAAATAGGATTGCATTGTAAGCAGAACAAAGAGATAAAATTATTTCAAGTCTAGACATACTAATAAGCAAAAACCTGCAGGGATCTTAGATTAAAGATAACATGCGAATAGAGTTAAAAATACCTTCAGCTGTTCAGGAACAATTTTTTTTTAAGTCAAACCTTTTTTTGCAATTGAGCAAATCTTATGAACATAACAACAAATGGATGGTGGGTATCTTGGCTTGGGACAGCAGGCAAATGGCAATGAGCATAACAACCACCTTAAAGTAGCTTCAAATGCAGCAAATCCAAACCTACAAGAAACAGAGACAGAAATGTGTTTACCCAAATGCTTTTACCCCTAGAACTATTTCTTTATATGTTGAAAACATTCATATGGTTGAATTTCCTGAACAGAGGAACTATTTTACTATAGATAATAGATGTTGCATTTAATGAAATCAAAGACCATTGCAGAGGCCTTAAAGACACAATAGAAAATCTGCATCATTGATCAGGACCACTATAAAACTATCAATTCCATAAAACATTACTATGTAATTAAACTTGTGTCTTTTGCTGTCTACCTTTGTCTTACTTCATTCATCTCACAGCAAAGGCTATGACATCCAAAAAATTTAAAAATTTTGGCAAAGTTTCCTCCAATAACAAAACTCCGAAAACATTTAAACCTGCATACACATTTTTCTAGTTTCATAACCACACCCTAAAAGAGAGAATTAATACAATGATAAGAGGGGAAGAAAGGAAGATACTTTTAAGAAACAAAAACAAACACTATCACGTGTTTAATATCATCATCAACCACTGACCAAAAGTGGCAATAAGATTCAACTAACATGTTCAGCTAATTACCCCAAAAAACAGAAGCATGAGCTTCAGCTACTAAAAATAAACATGGCATGAGCTTCAACCACGTTAACTCATGTTTCTTCAGTTTCTATTGCACGCTGCCAAATTTTCCTGAAATCGTATTGGCATGAATGGTAGAAACATCTTTTTAGGAACTGTTCCATACATAACTACTGGATCAGTTTTGTTAATCCTGTAAGGTTAATAAGCACACAATCAGAATTTTAATGCCATGGTGAGAAGTTAAATTGAGAGAAAAATCAACCCACAACTGTGGACTTATCTTTATTGATATCAAATTCAAAACCAGCTGCATCTCTAAATCCTTCCAAATTCTTGAAGGGACTTTCATCTTCTCTACATGTCCTTGTTATGGCTGCAGCACCTTAGACCCATTGTCGTTGAAATGAGAACAAAAAGAGGACAAATCCAAATTTGCTATGGATAACACCAAGGAAGAATGGATACGAACACAGGGACACAACAAAATCTCAAAGTTTAGGACGGGTATGGTGAGAATGCGGCTAATTAAAATAATATAATATATTTTTATATATATAATAACATTAATAATAAAATTGAATAATTAATTAATATTGTATAATTGGACAAATGAGCTTATACTAAATTTGATAAATGGGCTAATATGTTATGGGCAGTGGGGAGCAAATCTCATATGCAGGCATCAGAGAGATAGAGAGAGTGGCTGAAGAGAGTTCTGAAGACGATATACCTGCTTGAAGAGGTGGAGATCTGTGGCAATGGCAGTGGCTGATAATATTTGTATTGTCTTCTTCCTTTTTTTTTTTTTTTGGGTTTCAAAATAGATCCATGGTTGTGACCATATCCCACCGTATTAATCCCGTATCCGAGCCATATCAATCAACATCAAATGCTTCTTCACTGTTCAAGAAACTTGTGAAAGTGTCAGACACATGTCCAGCTGTGTCCCACATGTATCCGTGTCGAACACGTATTCGACAACATCGACCCCCCCCCCCCCCCTTGAGGAGTATCCATGCTTCCTAGGATAACACTTTTCTATCCAAATTGAGCATAAAAGGTACAATCATTTTGTCTCTAAATAATCTAAAGTTATTTTTTCCAGCTTTGGGCAGCCAAACACGGCTACTAAAATTCTCGAAAATTAAATTCAACAAAAAAATCAACTAAACATTTGGTGTTATTCTAATACACTCACATAGCCAACCAATAAATAACTACAACCTCAAAACCATAAAACAAAGAACCATCCAATTATGCGCCTAATACCAAACAACAACAAAACCCCCAACAATCCTAATATGAACACGAGACATTCTTACATAAACACAATTATTTTAAAGCATTAAATCATGCCAAATACCAAAAGTGACATTATTCATTCCATTCAAAAATCCAAAAGTTTGTATAAAAAACTATTGAGAGTATTCCCATCTTATTGTCACTATGTTACATGGTTGTAATAAGTATATATCACTAAGGGTATATAGTCTTTTATGCTTTCATTAGGTAACTATAAATATATAAGTTAAGAGTGAGAGGTATTTTTCAATGACAAAACTCCTCTCTCCCTCTCTTATTATTATTTTCTCTTCATTCTCTAAACTTAACATAGTATCAGAGCAAGGTTGAATTCAAATTTGATCTCAAATTTGCTTTTGGTATTGAATATTTGAGCCCCACACACGTCCTCTTTTCTTTTTCTTTTTCTTCGTATTTCCTTTTATGGTGTTACTGGTGCAAACCATGACCATGGGATTTGTGGCCATCGTTCTATTCATGGGTTTGAATTGAGGTGTTGGTCATTGCATTGTCGTCGACTTCAGCTATTTGATGATCGCTTGGTTGTTGTTTGGTTTTGCATTTGTGTGACACCCCAAATTCCCGGGGGGCCTAATACTCGTTATGTCTCATTAATTAACTCAAGGCATGATCCTTACGGACCAATTCTAATAGAAATCTGGTAGAGTCACCTTTGTATGAGAAACTCCACCCAACACACAACCTGTGTTTTAACTAACACAATGATCATTCCAAGGTCCAATACCAGCATTTAAGCAATTAATTAAACATTACACAACAAATCTCAATGTAACAATAAACATTCCTCATTTGAATAAATACTTGATGTCCCCCAATATTACAAGCCTTTATTCAAAATAATATACAAGTTTTGTATAGCCAACATACAAGGCTTAAATAGATATAATAGGGCCTAAGATCTATACATTCAAAATGAAATTCCGCGCTCCAACTCCGTCATCAAATCGGACCCATGGGAGGAATATCAGTGAAAGTACGAGTACTTGAAAAATATTTCCACAACGGGGTGAGCTGAAGTCCAATTGGGTATCTTCTATAGAGAATACCTCTCAATTCCAATGCATATGATATAAATGCACTTTTATCAAGCCAAGCATATATCACAAATAACATAGAAATGATACTAAGCATACCAACCATGAATGATGCTTCATGAATGCATGTCCACTCCAACATCGAACCCCACTCCTAGGTTCCCATGCACGACACATAATACAATATCATGTCATGACCTGGGCATTCCAAGCCCCCACCATTGGGTTATACACCTCCAATGACTATTTATCAATTCTTATGTCTTTCTTGGATAGGTAATTTATGAAAATTCCACCAATGGGCTACCAAACCGACACGGTATTTAAAGACTACCCACATCCAGTCTCGCGTACACCAACAAATTTTCATGGATTCGTTATAATACCGGCTAGTGTGTGACCGACATAACTGGGCCTTACACCCAAGGGCAAATCTAGCCCTTGCTATACCCGACACCTTTTCCATGCAATGTTCCGTGAGACTCAACTGGACATTAATCCAATCTTCTTGAATCCCACCCATCAACTCACCTTGGTGGTGATTGAACCAAGCCCATGTACACACACTCACACTCATGTCAATGTCCACAAATATAGTTCAACCTGTGCATATGCAATGTTATGTACAATTATAATATCATCTCATCATAATGTTAATTATATCATGTAAGCAAATAATATCTCATAAACATCACCAAGCATGTCATAAGCATCATTAACTCAAATAACATACTTAGTCATTTTATCAAACACCTAAAGAACATCATATAAACACATAGCATGCTCATTCATATCAAACATTTTTAACATATTCAACTCCCAAAATCAAGTAAAAATTAGTTTATATGTTCATCAATTCACAAACCTCTCACTAATCACACTAGTTACATGGTAGATATGCAAATATTCTACATAACTCTGCCAATACCATATACAACTTGAAAATGCAAGTAATTCTAGATAGAAAGAAAACCCTTACCTCTAGTAGCAAAACAACAAAAAAGAAAAACCTTCAAGAATGCCCCAAAATTAATTTTTCAACGCCTAGTCCCAACCTTTTCTTTTTTCAAAATTTGGAAAAAATGGTCGTTGTTGGTGTTGGCGCATAGCCCTCGTCGATTAGAACAACTTTAATTCTTGGTTGATCGAATTCTAACAGTTGGATCAAAAGTTATGATTCAAAGAAAGTGGGAGAGGTTGAAGGATTTTGGAAGCTCTTCTCTCTCTCCCCAAGGTTTTTAACAACGCAAATGGGTGGAGAAAATTTGATTTTTTCCACTTTTTACTCTCTGTATAGACTTGGCCTAGAATGTGCCACTTGTCTCATTTTAAGTGGTTAGAAATCTCCAAAGGCCAAGAACAATGCGTTGTGTCATAGTGGATAAAATGTGTTGAATGATCTTTTTAATTATACTATGGGTCCCACAAATAAATTCAAGTTGTTGGGATTTAATCGCGCGTTTCGCCTCGTTTTGTATGAAAATTGACTGCCTAAATTAATTTTGAGAGAAAAACCCAAAAGTGACATTCGTTTTGTTATCTGAGTAATATAAAAATTCACGTTTTTAAACGGTGCTGAAGTGTCTTAATTACTGTATTACCCCTTTTTATTAAATCTTTAAATTTCTCGGGTTTTACTGGTTGTTTCATCACCGAAGGCTTTGTTGATTGGTGTTGTAGTTGTAGCCAACACCTTTTATGTGTGTTGTCGTTGTTGCCAGAGTAGCTCAGTCTACTACGCTGCCGGGAGCTAGGGTTTTCTTTGCAAACAACATTGTAAAAGACAAGACTTATTTCTCTCATCTAGATCACTCCTCTTTCGAGTTGAATATCCAATTGGATCCAGATTGAAGCCCAATTGATTCAGCCCAATATCGTATTTAGACCCACCATATTCAGTCACTCAAGTTTTCTAGTCTAAGCCTATAGGTTTAGTGATCCAGATCCACCCATATGAGTCCAACTCGTCCATCCTAAGACCGATTGATATCAATTATGTTTAGATCAGATCGAACCTCCTCCAGTTTAGGTCTTTTTATCACTAGTTCATCCCTTTTCTTCTACTCCAAAGGCCAATACTCTACCTCTTGGCCCAACTCTTTTACCCACCCTTTACTCGGACTTCCTTTTAATGCTTCCTTGAGTTCAGTCAAGCTTAATACGGTTAATTACATTCTCTGGTCTTGACCGGTTCAAGTTTTTATTAAAGGCAAAGGTCTTAAAAAGTATCTAGTGAGAACTAAACCAAAGGAAGGTGATCCTGGCTTTGATTAGTGGGAACAAGAGGATTCACAGATTATTGTCTTATTGTAGAATAGCATTGAGGCTAGTATCAGCTCTACATTGCTCTATGTTGATATTGCTAAGGAAATTTGAGATTGTTTGACACACGTATTCTAATTAGATAATTTTACTTGTGTTTACGAGACTTGCAAATAATATTTCTGCTTTTAGGACACTATTATTCCAGAGTAATGGGTGTTTGTGAGGAATTGAGATCATACCATCCCCTGACCAAAAAAAAAAAAAAGAGATCACACCATCCCATCACCATTGAAGTTGACCATATAGAGTGCCAATGTGAGGATCTTGATGTTGTTTGTTTTCTTGTTGGCTTAAAACTTGAGTATGATCCTATCCATGCACAAATTTTAGACAGTCCAACTCCTTATCTTCTAGATGTGTTTTCCCGCTTACAACGTGCTGCTGTATTGGATGACCATTCAACTTGAGGCATTGATCATTGTTCTTCTGCTAATTGCCTTAATTGTCTCTAATGGCAACAAACATTTTACTCGAGATGGTCGAGGCAATTGCGACAATCGTGATTCTCAAAAGGGACGTAGTGGAGGTCATGATGGTTATAATGGTACTCGTTTATGTACTCTCTATGATCGAACAAACCACATCGTGGATTATCTGTTGGGATTTACATGGCATGTCATCTGGTGTTGTCAATCTCTTATCAGAAACATATTTATTAGTATCGTACAATACGTCACGATACACCTGAAAAACGATACGTATCGTATCTCTGTATCGTTTTTGCATCGTATCTTAAGATACGATACGTGACGATTCTATTTTTTTTTTTTATTTTTGGGCCTAAAATAACGTCGTTTTATCCTAAGATTGTGAATTTCGTTTCAATGTTTATATTTTAAAAAAAATAAATAAAGTCTATTATTAATGTTGTTTAATTGAATTCAAAATTCCTAATTAATATTAAAGTTGTTCAAGCAGTTGATGTTAAAAGTTTAAATTAGAGGTCTTTGGATTTGATATAACTAAACTATGTTGGGAATTTAAATAGTTGATAGAATATTAATGAAATGCTATGTTATTATGAGATTATGACTTTTTTTATAAAGGTATATATTTATATATATTTTATTAATAATTAATTAAAAATTAAAATTGTATCTTATAATACATGATACGATACGCCTTTCGATACGCGATTTGACAACTATAATCAGAAGGATATCACCCCATTACTTGCATCATCATGATGTTCAGTCCCCCTAACTTTGAGTTAGTTACAGCTTACACTTACACGAATGAAGTATGCTCAGTTCATATCCCAAAAATAGGCAATACCATCTTCCTCTACTGCTACCAATTAGGTATCTTTTCCCCCTTGTTCACTGTCCTCCACCCGGAGTTCTTGAATCATAGATTTTGGTGATTCTGATCACACGACCAGTTTGTCTAGTGTATTTTTTACTTATCATTTCATTATTCCCACTCATAGTGTCACCCTTACTAATGGTCCCCTAAGTTTTAGGTTTGAGGACTACTCAATTGAGTCTCAATATGTCCTTATCATTTGTTTTATTTGTCTCTCAATTTTCTTTCAATTTATTTTCTATTAGCAAGATTACTCGTTCCTTTAACTATTCAATAACCTTTTACCTCTCTTATCTTTTTGTGTTTAAGATGTCCAGACAAAGATGAAGATTGGTACAAGACATGAAGCTAGTGGTCTCAATTACTTTGACCTTGATCCATCTCCTCGCGCACTTTAGATCTCATCACCTTTATTACAGTGGTATTATTGTCTTGGTCATTTGACGAGGATAGCGTTGGAATTGGATAATTAGTATCGATTTTGTTTTAAGATTTATTTTAGTATTTGAATATTAGTTAATATTTATCTTTCTAGTGGAGTTATATTAGGAGTTTTTATTTTGGGGTTTTGGTTTCCTTATATAAAGGGATGCATGTAAGGGTTTTATGGATACATGAATTATTGAATAACATTGAGAATTGTTTCTCTTGACTTTCTGATTCTCATCCCTTTATTCCCTTCTCATATCCTTTCTTCTTCTCTTTTCATCCACATATACCTTATTCTTGATGTACATCAATTGGTATAGTCTATCAAACTAATACGATTTGCATCATCATCTATCTCTCTAGAACATGAAGTTTCAAGTTTCTAGTTGTGTTGTCTGTCTTGTGAAGTTTGTCAACTTAGTAAACATCATCGTGTGTCCTTTCAGTCTCAAATCAATAATCGTGTGTCTAATCTATTTGAGTTAGTGCATTCTGAGGTATGGAGTCCAATATTTCATTTAATAAATTTATTCATTTTCTATCATTTATAGATGATTATTCTTGTGTGACTTGATTATTTACTATGAAAAAGCTCGTTCTGAGTTATTTTCTATATTTGAGACGTTTGTAAAGAAATCAAAACTCAATATAATTGTTGTATTTGCATTTTATGTTCTGATAATGCTCGTGAATGACTCTAATCACTTTTTTAATTATCTTAGTAAAATTGACACTATTCTTCAAACTTCAAGTGTCCACACTCTCATAAAAAATAGTGTGGCTGAATGTAAGAGTCGTCATTTGTTGGAAGTGGTGCGCACACTTTTATTTCAAATGCATGTTCGTTAATGTTTTTAGAGTGACAACGTACTTTTTGTCTATCATCACTTTAACTGTATGTCCTCTTCTGTGTTAAATAAGAGTCCACATTCTATTATTTTTCCTCATTTTCCATTATTTTTCTTACACCTTAAGGATTTGATGTGTTTGTTATGTTCACAACTTGGGCCCTGTCTTTGATAAACTTGCCCCTTATGCTACCAAATGTGTCTTTCTTGGTAATTATCGCACACAAAAGAGGTATCAATGCAATAGTCCCACTCACTCCGCAAATATTTCACTAGTATTAATGTGACACCCCAAAATCCGGGGGTCCGTTGATTACCCATCAACCCGCGGAATACCCGTAAATACCGAGTGACTCGATATCACACCGTTATGTCCCATTTACCGAGGTCCATAACTTAACAAAATTTGGGCAGAGTCTCCTTTGTACAGGGAACTCTACCCAATACCCAACCTGTGCAACATAACTCACATGACCCATCTGAGGCCCAATATAAACAATGACCGCACCGGGTCCATTTATAAGTAAACATTGACCACACCGGGTCCAATTATCCATATTTATAGCAAAACATGCAAGGTTACTTTAACATTAGTGCATATATGTAATAGTTATCATTTAAATCCACCAAGGTCTAATAAGCCTCAATATACCTCAATTAGTGTCCATTTGTATCCTTGGAACTAGAGAAATCCAAGTCCATTGGTGTTCTTTAAATCAAAGAAATCCAAGCCTGGAAGCTTAGTGCATAGTTTGAAAAATTTCGGTTTTAGAGTCACCGTTCGAACAGCACTATTCACATTCGAACGTCCCTTGGTTTTGAAAAATAGGTAGCTCCCAGTACATTTGGTTCTCTGCTGGTTTTGCTGTTCAAAACTCGCACCATTCGAACGTCACTTTACGTTCGAACAGAAAATGCAGTTTCTGTTCTGCTGCAACTTCCAGTGCGGTTTTGACCTGTTTAGAAGTGGAATTGAGAAAATTTCATAAAAACACTTTTGTAGCCCTAGGTGTCTACTACCTACTGTAAAAATTTCAGATCATTTGGACGTCACAATAAAAAGTTATGGCTCAAACACTAAGCAGTGTCTGAAATTTCTGTGTAAACTGTGTATGATTTCAACCCCAAATCAATCCATTCCAAAACCAATCCAAACCAATCCAAGGTTATCCAAAACTTATACAACATCTATTTGATACCAAATATAGTCAATACAAGTTCTAATACAACTATTTTCATACTTTTACATGCCAAAATGGAAATTAACCAAAAGTTTTACAAAAACTAAATTCAAAAGCCACAACCCGGCTTTTCTTCAACCAAGAGCCCCCGAATGAGAGCCATCCACCGGAACGTGTCCCATACCTGAAATTGTTTCCCGTATAGGGTGAGCACAACGCCCAATAGAGATAAACCTATAGAGGTTACTCTTCCCCTAGATGCACATGCTCATGTAATCATCACACAAACACACAACCAAGCATTTCTCACACTTATGCATCCTATGATGGAATGCAACAATGCTATGCCATGGAATGAAGTGACACTCACCCATGCAACTTTATTCCGAGCTCTCTCCGGCTCCCCAACACATGCAAGTGTCAATTTAGTCGAAACCACCATTCATGTTACACACAATGGCGTTAATCACTCTAGGGTCTTGTATAGGGGTGGATGTTCATGGACTTACACCAAGGGCCTCCAACCCACACGAAATTTACGGACTTCGACCGAGGGTTCCGAATACACCCACACACTTTATGGGCCGAGCCAAGGGAGTGCGTAGCCCAATCACCGGGTCTTGCACCCGAGAGGTCGTCATGCCTCTTCTTGCTACCCCAACCCAATTCATCATGCAACCAAGCGGCTTAGCTAAGTCCTCGACCCAACTCTCCCAAGCCTTCCGTCAATCACCAAGTGTGGTATTGACGTCAAACATGCACTCACTCATGTAATGAGACACTTCCGTGCAAATGCAATGTGATGTTCCATTGCACACAAAATAATGCTCAATATGCTTATGACAAACATATAAACATTTTCATACATCAATGCAATTGTATCATAAGTATATAACTACCATATCTCATTATGCTCAATATATCATTTCATGCATATGTCAATAACACTCTTCATCCAAAAACCATATCCTAAGCATATGATTTCACAATCACCCAAGTATGTTATAACATAGCATCATGCAAGTAACACACTCAATTTCACTAGGGCATTTTATCAAACATCTTATAGTCATTCAAGTCATGTATTCACATAACACATTTCCAAGGCATAGTTTATAAAACACATAGCATGCCTTAAGTTTTCACCAAGTTACAAAATAATCACATGGAACCTCCATATACCAAATTCAAGCTAGAAGCTAGCCTAAGCTATTCCTATGCTAATTTTTTTCACTTTCATACCCATAGACATATATGTATAACAATACATATGCATATACATAATTTTCACCCTTAGTCTAGCAACACCTAAGGTAAGAATAATCCAAAGTAGGAATAACCCCTACCTCTTAGGAGTGTAGAAAACCCCTAAAACACCAAAACCAACCCAAAAGCTTTGATCTCCAAAAATTCTTCCTTTGATTATTCGGTGAAATCACTTCCTTTTGGTACGTAGACGTAGCCCTTGACGAGGAGAACGATCTTTGTTCTTGGTCCAAGCGGATTTGAGCACTAGAATTATGTAGATCATAGAGAGAAGTTGAAGCTTTCCCTCTCCTTTCCCTCTCTTTTCTATCGGCTGAAGAGGATGCTGAACAATGGGGGAAAAATCTGATTTTTCCCCCTATTTATACTTTAGAACACTTGGCCCACAATTGGCCACATGTCCATTTTTAATTCCGGGTCCGTTTTTGTCCCGAACAATTAAATCTCGCCCCGGTTTAAATCTAAAATATTTTTATTTCAATTTATCTTATTTTATTGCCCAAAATTTAAAATTTTATAAAAAAAATTCGTGTACAGGGTCACCCGAAGCCCGATCGCTCCGTAAAACGTGAAAAATTTGACTATCTCAGAATTCGACGAAAATTGACGTGGTAACTCGATTTCGCGAGACGAATCCAACGGTGAGGTCCGTTTTGTCATCCGAGTTACAAAAAATTTCAGATTTACAACCCGAATCATGGTGACAATTTACCATTTTACCCTTTATTCATAAAAGTTTAAATCTACCCGGATTTTACAATTGATGTCACCTTTACTAATTTGTCTCATATTTTCAAGCTCCTACCCACCCTCTAGATCTTGACTTTGAGAGATCACCTTCACCCCCACCTCTTCCATTACCTTTTGTCATTTACCACCATCGATTACCCCACCTTTAGCTTTACCATCATCGTCCTCTTTGGCGTCGCTCTGTTTACACTCTCGTTGTTAGAGACCATCTAGTGAGGTAACCCCATCGTCTTACTCGTCATATTCCAATCCCAGTTCCTTCAGTACTTCTGACTCTTTACCCTTTGCACTTCGTAAAAGTACTCCGTTTTTTGTTACTAACCGTCCTATTAGTAATTTTGTTTTTATAATGCTTGTCTCTTGTTTTCTTTTGTTTTTATATCTTAGCTCTCTACTATTTTTATTCCTAAGACCTTGTAGGGCTCGTTATCTAGTCTAGATTGGAGGAAAGCTATGAAAATGAAAATGGATGTCTTACATCATAATGACACTTGGGATCTTGCTCGATTACTACTGGTAAAAAAAAACTATTGGTTGTCGGCAAGTGTATAATATCAAATTTAATCCGATGGTTTTATTAAATGCCTCAAACCTTAACTTGTTACCAAGGGTTTTACTCAAACATATGACATTGATTATGATGAGACATTCTCTCGTGTTGCCAAAATTTTGTGTTTAGGTGTTGATTTCTTTGGCTACTAATCTTGGTTTTGCCTTTATTCTAGTTAGATATGAAAAATGTCTTCCTACACGGTGACTTAGTTGAAGAAGTCTATGTGAAGTAGCCACCTGAGTTTGCTCCTAAGGAGGAATGTCATAAGTGTTGTCGGATAAAAAAATCTCTTTATGGTTTAAAGTAGTCACCAAGGACATGGTTTGGTAAGTTTTCTATGACAGTTTTAGAGTTTGATCTTCTTAAATATCAGACAAATCATTATGTTCTTCACATACACACTAATTATACTAGTTATTTATGTAAATGACATTGTAATTAGTGATGATGACTATGAAGGTATTGCAAAGTTGAAAATATTCCAGTAGGACCGATTTTATACTAAAGACCTAGACAAACTCAAGTATTTTTTAGATATTGAGGTTGTCAAATCTAAGCAAGATATTTGTTTGCCTTAGAGAAAATATATACTTGACATGTTAAAGGAAACAAATTTGATAGGTGGTAGACTAATTGATAGTTCTACGGAACTAAACCAAAACTTGTTGATGGTGCACCATTTAAAAATCTAGGTCAGTACCGCAAGTTGGTTAGGAAGCTAAATTATCTCACTATTACCTAACTAGATATTGTATATGCAATTAGTGGTGTGAGTCAATTATGGGATGCCATAGAATACCACACTAGGATGTAGTCATTTGCATTCTTTGATACCTTAAACGTGCTCCTGGACTTAGGTTGTTGTATCGAGTCAATGGGCATCTTAGAGTGGGAGGTTTTACAGATGTTGATTAAGTTGGTTCTTCCTCAGATCAAAGTTCAACTACTGAATATTATACTTTATTGAAAGGTAATGTGATTACATAAAAGAGTAAGAAACAAACGGTGGTAGCATGATCTGGTACTAAGGTTGAGGCTAAGTATATAGTGATGACACATACCACTAGTAAGTTGATACGATTCCTGCACTTTTTTCAAGAAATTGGTTTTTCAGTCCAACTTCTCCTATAGTTGTAAAATAATAATCAGACAGCTCTTTACATTGCTGCAAATCTATGAAGCATGGGCACTCTCGAGAAGGTGACGTATCTGTATCGGACACATGTCGAACATTGACACTCTTCAGACACTCTCGGACACGTGTTCGATACTCTTTTATCCGTGTCCATAATTAAATGATAAATTTTTAATTTCGGACACCTTTTTTGTGACGTGTCCGACATTTCTTTAGGAATAGGCATATGTTGAAATGTGATTAATAAAGCTTAAAAATTTAAGAACATATAATTACTAATACTAGACATGTTGAAGTTATACTCCAATTATAATAATAAAAACAAAAGATGCATAAAAATTTTAAAAAGAGGAATTGAAAAAAAGAGAGTAATTATTTAAATTATATATTAAGTACACATTGTCTACAAAAAAAAAATTGCTGATTATTGACTATAATGAAGATGTTTTAGTTTAAAAATTTACACAAATGACTAGACATTAGGTTTACTTATCATAAAATACTGGATTTTTTATGAATTTTATATCATCATCACTATATTTGCAATAAATTATATAATATTATACATAAAATATAATTTTTTTGTAACGTGTCCCTAACGTGTCTGTGGCCTACTTTTTTGAGAAATATCGTGTCGGCATGTCCATGTCGTGTCGTGTCGTGTCCGTATCCATGCTTCTTAGCTGCCAATCTTGTATTCTATGAGAAGACTAAACATATCGAAGTTGATTATCAGTTTATTCAAAACAAGATACTAAGTGGAAATATTTTAATACCATTTATAAAATCTGATGATCAACTTATAGATATGTTCACAAGCATCAAGTCGTACTCATCTTACAACTATTTGTTCCAAGATTGAAATATATAATATATATATTCTAGCTTCAGAGGGAGTGTTGAGAGTATTACTATTATGTTGTTACTATTTTATATGGTTGTGATAAGTATACCTCTCTAAGGGTATACTAGTCTTTTATGTTTTCATTAGTTAACTATAAATATAAGTTGAGAATGAGAGGTAAGTTTTGAATAACAAAACTCCTCTTTGCCCCTCCTGTTATTGTTTTCTCTTCATCATTTAAACTTAATAAAAACCTTCAAAATAATATATTATTTTCACAAATATCTATTTTGAAATGTCCCTAGGCTTCAATTTTAGCACGACCACAACCAACCCCACCCCCTCATGTGCTTATTCAACACCTTACTCATAAATTCCCTTTTCAGCTTATAAAGTTCATCATATGAAAGTGGAGGCAGGTTTTCGAGCTGCTACTCTTGAGGCCATCATTACTACATTGCCAATAAATCTCACTCGATTGCTACGCAAACCCTTAGAAAATAGAGAAAACAACCTATCTGTACATACTTGCATCGAATGGATCAAATCCAAAAAATATTCAATGAAGAACAAGATTTTAGAAATCAGGATCTTATTTCGAATCGATGGAAAAGACAAGATCGGGATGGTGGGATTGTATTGAGAATCATAAGATACTATAAATCATAGTTATCAAAATCATACAATTCTCAATTTGATTCGTACGATTCAGTTTGATAAAAGCACAAAATGATTCATATCTTATATGAGAATCGTTTTTAGAGTTGAATCGTATCTGAATCGTTCAATTCGTATCACACAAATTGCACGATTCAGTCACTTTCTCTTAAAACCCAAACTTTTAAAAAAACATCGTTTTATCTGTTAAACAATAAAATATCGTTTATTTGTAGAGAAACTTACCCCCTTATTAAAAGTCAGTCTCTTTGCTCGTTCTCTCTTTATTTCTCTGGTGTTGTCTAAAACTCGTCGCGTTGTTTGAAGCTGAAGGTGACGACTAAAGCTCTCGCATCATCAGCTAAAGGTATGTTTTCTGCTCCTTTTCTTCTTCTTCTTAACAGTAAGCACGCCCTAACAAGTCTTTTTTTTTTTACATTGGATTTTTCTATCTCGTCACCATATTTTATAATAAACTTTGATTTTTGCTCTCAATTGTTTCATAGATAATTTTTTAGGTTCTAATTTTTTGTTTCAAAATATAGCCTGTATGTTTTCTCTCAAACAATTTTCTTATTTGTTTTTTTTTTCATTCATGTTTGTAACCTAATCTATATTAAGTGTCACTATTTTGGTTCTTGAATAAGCATGGTTCTTTAATGAATTTTCATTTTTTTAAGTTGTTGAATTTAAAAATGATTCAACAGAAGAAGAAAATGAAAGCAAAAGCTAGCGTCTTTCTATTTTAGACGACCTGATATATCAATTGATTATTTTTAGAATATAATAATGTTCAATATTCAATATTTTGCGTATTTTAAATATGTAAATACTATTTTTTATTTTTGTTCAAATTTTGTGTCGAATCTTACGATAGACGATTCAATACGATTCTAAAATTTAGGATTCCAATTCACAATATGAATCACGATTTGACAACTATGCTATAAATTGAAAAGACGAGAAAAAAAAATACACACAAGCCAAGTATATATGCAAATTGAAATTTTATAAAAAAAAACATAAAAGATAGAAATATGATTAGAATTTGAAAAACTATTGGAGCATTGAAGATAGTTAAAAATCAAAGGCAGTTTGTTTTTTTGTATGATGTAAGGAGTAAGAAAATTTAAGTATTTTGACCTTAACTTTTAAAAAGAGACGAATATATAGTAGAGATTGGAAAGTTGAGAGACTAATGAACAAACAACTTTAATAGTTTGATATCTAAACAAAATATTAGAAGAGTGAAAATGGAAGACTATTTGACAATTATCACTGGTCGGGAGAGGAGATCAAACTTAACGGTGGTTTTTAATTTTGAACGAGAGAGACAGACAAATGAAGAGTGTTTTTTGTACCACAGAGTTTTATGCATCTTTTTCCATCTGCTGAAATTCTCTATTAAACTAAAAATTATAGGAGACAATCACATTTAGATAGAGTTCTAAGTAATGAAATAATAAATATGACATGGGTCAACTTAATAACTAAATGCGCCTGACAAACAAACCCAACAACTAGGGTCAGCAAAATCGCAATTTGGATTGGGTATCTACAATCCTATAAGAATGAGAGAACTACAAGAAAAAGAAGAGTACAAGAAGAATAAGACTACAAGCAGAAGATGACGACCATAAGAAAAAGAATATTAGATGAAGACTACAACAAGAAGACCACAAGAAGAAGAGAAAAAAGATTACAAGAAGAAGATGACTGCAATAAGAAGAAAAGCTACAAGAAGTAGAAGACTATAACAATAACAACAATAAGAAGACGAAGACACCTGCTGAAAATAAGAAGACTACTAAGAAGAAGAGGACTACAAAGAAAAAAAAGACTATTAACAAGAAGAACAAGAGTACAATGACGACAACAACAGAAAGAGTACAAGAAGAAGAATACTACAAGAACAAGACTATGACAAGATGAAGAAGAAAAAGGAAAAGAAGACTATAACAAGAACAAGAACAAGGAAGAAGACTAGAAAAAGATGACGAAAAGACTACCAAAAGGAGAACACAATAAAACAATAGAACACCAAAAAAAAAACACAAGAAAAAAAAACTAATAAAAGGAGAAGAAAACAAGAACACAAAAAAACACACAAAAAAAAAAGACAATAGACTATAAAACACAAAAAAAAACACGAGAAAAAAAGACTATTAAAAGGAGAAGAATAAGAAGACTACAAGTACAAGAAAAAGAACAATAGAACAAAAAAGAAGAATACAACAACAAAAACAAGATAAAAATTACAAGAAGAAAAAGACAATCCGCAACAATAAGAACAACAAAAAAAATTAGAATAAGATTACAATAAAAAGGACAACAAGAAGACTACAAGAAGAAAAAGTAGAAGGCTTAAAAAAGATGAAAAAGAAGAAAGAAGAAAACTGCAACAACTACAATAAGACTACAAGAAGAAGAAGAAGAAAAAACAAAAAGAAAAATAAGACAAAATGGAAGAAGAGAAAGAACATTGCAAAAAGAAGAAGAGAACAACAATAAGAAGAAGAAAAAAAAAGAGGAAGAAGACTACAACAAAAAAACCACAAGAAGAAAAAGATAAAGACTACTAGAAGGAGAAGAAGAAGAATAAAAATACAAGACAAAGAAGAAGAAGAAGAAGAATACAAAAAGAAAAAAAATACTACAAGAACGTGAAAAAAGAATAAGTTGAAGACTACAAGAAGATCACAAAGAGGAAGAAGAAAAAGATGACTAAAAAAATAAGAATAAGACTACAAGCAGAAAAAATAGAAAACTACAAGAATGAACTACTAAGAAGAAGAAAAAAGAAAACGACTACAAGAACAAAAAGAAGAAGAGGACAAGAAGAAGAAGACTAAAATAACAAGATAAAGACAACTACAACAAGAAGAAGAAAAACAAGACTATAGAAATAAGAAGATTAAAACAAGAAGAAGAAGAAAAAGACTACCAATAAAATGAAGACAACAAAAACAAGACGCTAGAGACTATAACAATAAGAAAAAGAAGAAGCCCGCAACAACAAGAAGAAACAAGAAGACTACAACACCAACAAGACCACAAGAAGAAGAGATATTCTAAGAAGAATGAAGACTACAAGAAAAAAAAGAAGAGAAGGAAAACTACAAGAACAAGAAAATTACAAAAAGAAGAAAAAGAAAAAGAAAATTGCAAGAAAAACAAGAAGACTACAAGAACAAGAAGAAAACTATTGTAGAGTATTATGAGGGGTAGTTTAATTGTTTACTTTATTCTATATTGTGCTACTATATAGAGACTTTTATTATATATTTTAGGTTAAGTTGTTGCACAGACTAATTATGTCATAATGATATTTTCTCTCTTTGTAAAATCCGGGTAGATTTAAACTTTTATGAATAAAGGGTAAAATGGTAAATTGTCACCATGATTCGGGTTGTAAATCTGAAATTTTTTGTAACTCGGATGACAAAACGAACCTCACCGTTGGATTCGTCTCGCGAAATCGAGTTACCACGTCAATTTTCGTCGAATTCTGAGATAGTCAAATTTTTTACGTTTTACGGAGCGATCGGGCTTCGGGTGACCCTGTACACGAATTTTTTTTTATAAAATTTTAAATTTTGGGCAATAAAATAAGATAAATTGAAATAAAAATATTTTAGATTTAAACGGGGGCGAGATTTAATTGTTCGGGACAAAAACGGACCCGGAATTAAAAATGGACATGTGGCCAATTGTGGGCCAAGTGTTCTAAAGTATAAATAGGGGGAAAAATCAGATTTTTCCCCCATTGTTCAGCATCCTCTTCAGCCGATAGAAAAGAGAGGGAAAGGAGAGGGAAAGCTTCAACTTCTCTCTATGATCTACATAATTCTAGTGCTCAAATCCGCTTGGACCAAAAACAAAGATCGTTCTCCTCGTCAAGGGCTACGTCTACGTACCAAAAGGAAGTGATTTCACCGAATAATCAAAGGAAGAATTTTTGGAGATCAAAGCTTTTGGGTTGGTTTTGGTGTTTTAGGGGTTTTCTACACTCCTAAGAGGTAGGGGTTATTCCTACTTTGGATTATTCTTACCTTAGGTGTTGCTAGACTAAGGGTGAAAATTATGTATATGCATATGTATTGTTATACATATATGTCTATGGGTATGAAAGTGAAAAAAATTAGCATAGGAATAGCTTAGGCTAGCTTCTAGCTTGAATTTGGTATATGGAGGTTCCATGTGATTATTTTGTAACTTGGTGAAAACTTAAGGCATGCTATGTGTTTTATAAACTATGCCTTGGAATGTGTTATGTGAATACATGACTTGAATGACTATAAGATGTTTGATAAAATGCCCTAGTGAAATTGAGTGTGTTACTTGCATGATGCTATGTTATAACATGCTTGGGTGATTGTGAAATCATATGCTTAGGATATGGTTTTTGGATGAAGAGTGTTATTGACATATGCATGAAATGATATATTGAGCATAATGAGATATGGTAGTTATATACTTATGATACAATTGCATTGATGTATGAAAATGTTTATATGTTTGTCATAAGCATATTGAGCATTATTTTGTGTGCAATGGAACATCACATTGCATTTGCACGGAAGTGTCTCATTACATGAGTGAGTGCATGTTTGACGTCAATACCACACTTGGTGATTGACGGAAGGCTTGGGAGAGTTGGGTCGAGGACTTAGCTAAGCCGCTTGGTTGCATGATGAATTGGGTTGGGGTAGCAAGAAGAGGCATGACGACCTCTCGGGTGCAAGACCCGGTGATTGGGCTACGCACTCCCTTGGCTCGGCCCATAAAGTGTGTGGGTGTATTCGGAACCCTCGGTCGAAGTCCGTAAATTTCGTGTGGGTTGGAGGCCCTTGGTGTAAGTCCATGAACATCCACCCCTATACAAGACCCTAGAGTGATTAACGCCATTGTGTGTAACATAAATGGTGGTTTCGACTAAATTGACACTTGCATGTGTTGGGGAGCCGGAGAGAGCTCGGAATAAAGTTGCATGGGTGAGTGTCACTTCATTCCATGGCATAGCATTGTTGCATTCCATCATAGGATGCATAAGTGTGAGAAATGCTTGGTTGTATGTTTGTGTGATGATTACATGAGCATGTGCATCTAGGGGAAGAGTAACCTCTATAGGTTTATCTCTATTGGGCGTTGTGCTCACCCTATACGGGAAACAATTTCAGGTACGGGACACGTTCCGGTGGATGGCTCTCATTCGGGGGCTCTTGGTTGAAGAAAAGCCGGGTTGTGGCTTTTGAATTTAGTTTTTGTAAAACTTTTGGTTAATTTCCATTTTGGCATGTAAAAGTATGGAAATAGTTGTATTAGAACTTGTATTGACTATATTTGGTATCAAATAGATGTTGTATAAGTTTTGGATAACCTTGGATTGGTTTGGATTGGTTTTGGAATGGATTGATTTGGGGTTGAAATCATACACAGTTTACACAGAAATTTCAGACACTGCTTAGTGTTTGAGCCATAACTTTTTATTGTGACGTCCAAATGATCTGAAATTTTTACAGTAGGTAGTAGACACCTAGGGCTACAAAAGTGTTTTTATGAAATTTTCTCAATTCCACTTCTAAACAGGTCAAAACCGCACTGGAAGTTGCAGCAGAACAGAAACTGCATTTTCTGTTCGAACGTAAAGTGACGTTCGAATGGTGCGAGTTTTGAACAGCAAAACCAGCAGAGAACCAAATGTACTGGGAGCTACCTATTTTTCAAAACCAAGGGACGTTCGAATGTGAATAGTGCTGTTCGAACGGTGACTCTAAAACCGAAATTTTTCAAACTATGCACTAAGCTTCCAGGCTTGGATTTCTTTGATTTAAAGAACACCAATGGACTTGGATTTCTCTAGTTCCAAGGATACAAATGGACACTAATTGAGGTATATTGAGGCTTATTAGACCTTGGTGGATTTAAATGATAACTATTACATATATGCACTAATGTTAAAGTAACCTTGCATGTTTTGCTATAAATATGGATAATTGGACCCGGTGTGGTCAATGTTTACTTATAAATGGACCCGGTGCGGTCATTGTTTATATTGGGCCTCAGATGGGTCATGTGAGTTATGTTGCACAGGTTGGGTATTGGGTAGAGTTCCCTGTACAAAGGAGACTCTGCCCAAATTTTGTTAAGTTATGGACCTCGGTAAATGGGACATAACGGTGTGATATCGAGTCACTCGGTATTTACGGGTATTCCGCGGGTTGATGGGTAATCAACGGACCCCCGGATTTTGGGGTGTCACAGCTTGGTATCAGAGCCTAGGTATGCGAATTACCTAGGGCTTGGTTGGGCATGGGTTATGTGAATTATATGCATGGTAGAATGTATATGGAAAGGAGAAACACTAGGGTTAGAAAACTCAAGATTATGTTTTAATGTGTAAATGTTTACTAGTAGGTGGCACACGCACTACTAGTAAAACAAGGAGGAAAAAATCGTCAAGTTTAAATACTTGATGCCTAACTTGGGATATTAAGTAACTGATCTATTGCTATCTTATGTGTGTGTAGATGGAAAATAGAGGAAGAGGAAGAGGACGTGGCCGAGGCCGAGGCGGTGGCCGAAACAACAACCAACCACTTCCGGCCTTTGATCACCAAGCCTTTGTAGAGGCTATTGGTGAGGCAGCGGCGACGATTGCACAGGCTAGTGCTACAGCCGCTACCATTGCACAGACTGGTGCAAATATGGGACACGGAGGCTCGAGTAACCTCCAGAGGTTCAAAGCCCATAATCCTCCGGTCTTTTTGGGAGGGGCGGATCCAATGGTAGCCGATCGTTGGATTCGACAAGTGGAGAAGATCTTGAGTGCTATGGAGATCACTTCCGATGCCACCAAGATAACTTTGGCAACTTTTCAGCTGGAGGGAGAGTCCCAGCTATGGTGGGATTGGGTCAAGACCTCAAAGAACTTGGAGATAATGACTTGGGTAGAGTTCAAGGAACTCTTTATGGGAAAGTATTTCCCGGCGACCGCTCGACACGCTAAGGCCAAGGAGTTCCTAGAATTGAAGCAGGGGACTATGAGTGTGCTAGAATACGTGGCCAAATTCACTGAGTTGGCCCGTTTTGCTGATGATTATGTGGCCTCAGACAGGGCCAAAGTACAGAAGTTTGAGGATGGACTGAAGTTGTCTATTCGAGGCAAGATTGTGGGACTTCTCCTGCAAGACCTTGATTTGATGGTCAAGACTGCAATGACTATCGAGAGAGAGGTGGAGGACGCGCGCAACATCCGGGAAGCGGGTGTTAAGGACAAAAGGAAGGAGGGTCAATCATCTTCTTCAGGTGCAGGAAAGAGGCAAAGGACTTCTATTCCACAAGGGTCTCAGGGGCAGAGCCGCGGCTATCAAGGCCAAGGCCAGGGCCGATTCTCTCAAGGTGGGGGAAACTTCAGGACCACCTTCCAGACGGGTCAGAAGACTTGCTATTTTTGTCACCAGCCGGGTCACATCAGAAAGGAGTGTCCTCAACGGCAGGGATCCCAGAGCTATGGGACATCCCAATCCCAGCCTTCTGTGGGCCAGTCGCAGATACAGAGTGTTCCTCCTTACCCCACTATGGGTCAAAGGAGTCAGTACCAATCTCAGGGTGCTGCACAAGTGCCTACTACTTCACGAGCAGGGACTTCACAAACAGGCCAGATAGGCCAGGGCATGGGTCGAGGTCGAGGCTCACAAGCCGGGACATCGGGAACCCAAGGGCGTGTTTATGCCATGGTGCCACAGACTGAGTCGACAGATCCGTCGGTAATACAGGGTACATTTCTACTCTCTCGCTTATGGGCAAGGGTATTATTTGACTCTGGTGCATCTCATTCTTTTATTGCTGCATCTTGTGTGAAAGATTTGGGCTTAGAGGTTGAGACCTTAGAGGAACCGGTACATGTGAGTTCTCCCCTAGGAGCTAGGGTGAGAGTTGATCAGATATGTCGGGACTGTGAATTAGAGATCTCGGGGATTCTACTCACTGTAGACCTTAGGGTCATGGACATGTCGGAGTTTGATGTGATCCTCGGGATGGATTGGTTGGCAGCACATCGGGTTGTCATTGATTGTGATAGGAAGAGGGTCACGGCGTATACGCCTGATGGTATTTGTTTCAAGTTCCAAGGGGAAAAGCACGATGCTTTACCCCAAGCCGTGTATGACTCACGATGGCACGGACAGTTGATGGGATGGCTTGCGAGCCTTACTTTGGAGGATGAGGTGAGACAGGAGTTGGGTCTACCTCGGGTGGTATGTGAGTACGAGGATGTATTTTCGGATGAACTACCGGGATTACCTCCCCATCGGGATATGGACTTCAGTATCGAATTACATTCGGGTACATCGCCTATCTCCATGACTCCGCATAGGATGGCGCCTGCCGAGTTGCAAGAACTCAAGGTCCAATTGCAGGAATTGTTGGACAAGGGGTTCATTAGACCGAGTACCTCACCTTGGGGCGCTCCGGTGTTATTTGCAAAGAAGAAGGACAAGACCCTTCGATTGTGTGTAGATTATCGGCAGTTAAATCGGGTTACTATCAAGAATAGGTACCCTTTGCCGAGAATTGATGACTTGTTTGATCAGCTGAGAGGGGCAAGGGTATACTCCAAGATAGATCTTCGCACCGGTTACCATCAGTTGAGGGTTAGGGAGGCAGATATCCCTAAGACGGCGTTCAGAACGCGATATGGGCATTTCGAGTTCACAGTGATGCCATTCGGATTGACGAATGCCCCGGCGGCATTTATGGATCTCATGCATAGGGTTTTTCAACCCTATTTGGATCAGTTTGTTGTGGTTTTTGTGGACGACATCCTGATCTACTCCAAGTCTGAGGAGGAGCATGAGGGTCACTTGAGGATTGTTCTCCAGACCTTGAGAGACCATCAGTTGTACGCTAAATTCAGCAAGTGTGAATTTTGGCTTACGGAGGTGAAATTTTTGGGACACGTGGTGTCGGCTTCGGGTGTATCTGTGGACCCGGAGAAGGTTGAGGCAGTTATGAATTGGGAGAGGCCGAAGTCAGTCTTCGAGATACGCAGTTTCTTGGGATTGGCAGGGTACTATCGGAGGTTCATTGAGGACTTCTCTCGACTAGCTGCTCCTATGACCAAGTTGACCCGAAAAGAGGTCAAGTTTGAGTGGAATGACGCTTGTGAGAAGGCATTCCAAGAGTTGAAGAGGAGGCTTACATCAGCTCCTATTCTGATAGTTCCGGAAAGGGGACAGAAGTATACGGTATACTGTGATGCCTCCAAGGACGGACTTGGATGCGTCTTGATGCAGTCCGGGAGAGTGGTAGCTTATGGTTCTCGGCAGTTAAAGAACCACGAGCAGAGTTACCCCACACATGATATGGAGTTGGCAGCCATTGTCTTTGCCTTGAAGGCTTGGCGCCATTATCTATACGGTGAGCAGTTCGAGGTATTTTCAGATCACAAAAGTTTGAAGTACATCTTTACACAGCGGGACCTCAACATGAGGCAACGCAGGTGGATGGAGTTTCTGGAGGATTATGACTTCACCTTGCATTACCATCCCGGTAAGGCAAATGTGGTGGCTGATGCACTCAGTCGGAAACCACGGGGAATCCTGGCTAGAGTGGCTTCCCGAGAGTGGCAGATGCTCGAGACTGTGGGACAGTTCGGGCTATGTTATATGGGTCAGGCTCAGGGTATTTTGGGGAGTTTGATAGCTACGCCTTCCCTACTGAGCAGGGTTATTGAGTCCCAGAGTCAGGACACAGAGCTATTGTCTATCCGGGACCGTGTACAGGCAGGTACAGGTGACGAGGGCTGGGCCATTCACTCGGATGGT
The DNA here is from genome assembly GCA_963454935.2 of Ilex paraguariensis. Lineage (NCBI taxonomy): Eukaryota > Viridiplantae > Streptophyta > Magnoliopsida > Aquifoliales > Aquifoliaceae > Ilex > Ilex paraguariensis. Next base: position 166,255 of record CAUOFW020000796.1, read on the forward strand.
AGTCTTCGGTATCGAGGAAGGGTTGCGGTTCCTCAGTTGGCGGATCTGAAAGAGGAGATCCTTAGGGAGTTTCATTGCTCCCGTTTTGCGGTTCATCCAGGGGGCACAAAGATGTATCATGATCTTCGTCGCCAGTATTATTGGAATGGGATGAAGCGGCAAGTTGGTAATTTTGTTAGTAGATGTCTCACGTGTCAGCAAGTGAAGGCTGAACACCAGAGACCAGCAGGGTTACTCCAGCCATTGGAGGTAGCTGAGTGGAAGTGGGAACATGTTACGATGGATTTTGTGACTCACTTGCCACGGACATCACGGGGACATGACGCGGTATGGGTGATAGTGGACCGGCTTACTAAGTCGGCACACCTTTTGGCCGTACGGATGACCTTCACACTGGAGGAATTTTGTAGGTTATATATACGGGAGATTGTCCGGTTGCATGGGGTACCCGTATCTATAGTATCGGATCGGGATCCCAGGTTTACGGCTCATTTTTGGGAGAGTTTTCAACGAGCCATGGGGACACAACTGATGATGAGCACTGCTTTTCATCCCCAGACGGACGGTCAGTCTGAGAGAACCATTCAGACATTAGAAGACATGTTACGGGCATGTGTCCTAGATCTTAAGGGTAGCTGGGAAGATCATTTACCCTTGGTAGAGTTCGCCTATAACAATAGTTATCAGGCGAGTATACAGATGGCACCCTATGAGGCACTATATGGGAGGCCATGTCGATCTCCGATTTGTTGGACAGAAGTTGGAGAGAGACTTGTTACGGGTCCGGACTTGGTTAGAGACACCTCAGAGAAGGTGGGCTTGATACGGAAGCGTCTTCTCACGGCTCAGAGCCGGCAAAAGAGCTACGCTGACAGACGGCGACGACCTCTAGAGTTTGAGGTGGGAGATCATGTCTTCTTGAAGGTGATGCCTACGAGAGGAGTGGTCAGGTTCGGCAAGCGGGGAAAGCTGTCGCCAAGGTACATTGGGCCCTTCGAAGTACTCGAGAGGGTGGGTGCAGTTGCTTATCGGTTGGCGTTACCGCCAAATCTATCGGGTGTTCACGCGGTATTCCATGTCTCTATGCTCCGGAAGTATATCCCAGATCCGACTCATGTGGTAGATTGGGGCGAGCTTGTTGTTGATGTGGATGGGACCTTTGAGGAGGGACCGGTGCGCATCATGGATAGCAGGGAGCAGGTTTTGCGGGGCAAGACTGTAAGGCTAGTAAAGGTGCTGTGGCAGCACCGAGGAGTGGAGGAGGCGACATGGGAGCGTGAGGACACCATCCGTACCAATTACCCATTTTTGTTCGAGGATGGAGGTACATGTTTAAAATTTTAAGTATGAGGTTACTTATTGCATATGCATGTGTCTAAGTGTGCATGTGTGTGAGAATTTCGGGGACGAAATTCTTCTAAGGGGGGAGAATGTAAAATCCGGGTAGATTTAAACTTTTATGAATAAAGGGTAAAATGGTAAATTGTCACCATGATTCGGGTTGTAAATCTGAAATTTTTTGTAACTCGGATGACAAAACGGACCTCACCGTTGGATTCGTCTCGCGAAATCGAGTTACCACGTCAATTTTCGTCGAATTCTGAGATAGTCAAATTTTTCACGTTTTACGGAGCGATCGGGCTTCGGGTGACCCTGTACACGAATTTTTTTATAAAATTTTAAATTTTGGGCAATAAAATAAGATAAATTGAAATAAAAATATTTTAGATTTAAACCGGGGCGAGATTTAATTGTTCGGGACAAAAACGGACCCGGAATTAAAAATGGACATGTGGCCAATTGTGGGCCAAGTGTTCTAAAGTATAAATAGGGGGAAAAATCAGATTTTTCCCCCATTGTTCAGCATCCTCTTCAGCCGATAGAAAAGAGAGGGAAAGGAGAGGGAAAGCTTCAACTTCTCTCTATGATCTACATAATTCTAGTGCTCAAATCCGCTTGGACCAAGAACAAAGATCGTTCTCCTCGTCAAGGGCTACGTCTACGTACCAAAAGGAAGTGATTTCACCGAATAATCAAAGGAAGAATTTTTGGAGATCAAAGCTTTTGGGTTGGTTTTGGTGTTTTAGGGGTTTTCTACACTCCTAAGAGGTAGGGGTTATTCCTACTTTGGATTATTCTTACCTTAGGTGTTGCTAGACTAAGGGTGAAAATTATGTATATGCATATGTATTGTTATACATATATGTCTATGGGTATGAAAGTGAAAAAAATTAGCATAGGAATAGCTTAGGCTAGCTTCTAGCTTGAATTTGGTATATGGAGGTTCCATGTGATTATTTTGTAACTTGGTGAAAACTTAAGGCATGCTATGTGTTTTATAAACTATGCCTTGGAATGTGTTATGTGAATACATGACTTGAATGACTATAAGATGTTTGATAAAATGCCCTAGTGAAATTGAGTGTGTTACTTGCATGATGCTATGTTATAACATGCTTGGGTGATTGTGAAATCATATGCTTAGGATATGGTTTTTGGATGAAGAGTGTTATTGACATATGCATGAAATGATATATTGAGCATAATGAGATATGGTAGTTATATACTTATGATACAATTGCATTGATGTATGAAAATGTTTATATGTTTGTCATAAGCATATTGAGCATTATTTTGTGTGCAATGGAACATCACATTGCATTTGCACGGAAGTGTCTCATTACATGAGTGAGTGCATGTTTGACGTCAATACCACACTTGGTGATTGACGGAAGGCTTGGGAGAGTTGGGTCGAGGACTTAGCTAAGCCGCTTGGTTGCATGATGAATTGGGTTGGGGTAGCAAGAAGAGGCATGACGACCTCTCGGGTGCAAGACCCGGTGATTGGGCTACGCACTCCCTTGGCTCGGCCCATAAAGTGTGTGGGTGTATTCGGAACCCTCGGTCGAAGTCCGTAAATTTCGTGTGGGTTGGAGGCCCTTGGTGTAAGTCCATGAACATCCACCCCTATACAAGACCCTAGAGTGATTAACGCCATTGTGTGTAACATAAATGGTGGTTTCGACTAAATTGACACTTGCATGTGTTGGGGAGCCGGAGAGAGCTCGGAATAAAGTTGCATGGGTGAGTGTCACTTCATTCCATGGCATAGCATTGTTGCATTCCATCATAGGATGCATAAGTGTGAGAAATGCTTGGTTGTATGTTTGTGTGATGATTACATGAGCATGTGCATCTAGGGGAAGAGTAACCTCTATAGGTTTATCTCTATTGGGCGTTGTGCTCACCCTATACGGGAAACAATTTCAGGTACGGGACACGTTCCGGTGGATGGCTCTCATTCGGGGGCTCTTGGTTGAAGAAAAGCCGGGTTGTGGCTTTTGAATTTAGTTTTTGTAAAACTTTTGGTTAATTTCCATTTTGGCATGTAAAAGTATGGAAATAGTTGTATTAGAACTTGTATTGACTATATTTGGTATCAAATAGATGTTGTATAAGTTTTGGATAACCTTGGATTGGTTTGGATTGGTTTTGGAATGGATTGATTTGGGTTGAAATCATACACAGTTTACACAGAAATTTCAGACACTGCTTAGTGTTTGAGCCATAACTTTTTATTGTGACGTCCAAATGATCTGAAATTTTTACAGTAGGTAGTAGACACCTAGGGCTACAAAAGTGTTTTTATGAAATTTTCTCAATTCCACTTCTAAACAGGTCAAAACCGCACTGGAAGTTGCAGCAGAACAGAAACTGCATTTTCTGTTCGAACGTAAAGTGACGTTCGAATGGTGCGAGTTTTGAACAGCAAAACCAGCAGAGAACCAAATGTACTGGGAGCTACCTATTTTTCAAAACCAAGGGACGTTCGAATGTGAATAGTGCTGTTCGAACGGTGACTCTAAAACCGAAATTTTTCAAACTATGCACTAAGCTTCCAGGCTTGGATTTCTTTGATTTAAAGAACACCAATGGACTTGGATTTCTCTAGTTCCAAGGATACAAATGGACACTAATTGAGGTATATTGAGGCTTATTAGACCTTGGTGGATTTAAATGATAACTATTACATATATGCACTAATGTTAAAGTAACCTTGCATGTTTTGCTATAAATATGGATAATTGGACCCGGTGTGGTCAATGTTTACTTATAAATGGACCCGGTGCGGTCATTGTTTATATTGGGCCTCAGATGGGTCATGTGAGTTATGTTGCACAGGTTGGGTATTGGGTAGAGTTCCCTGTACAAAGGAGACTCTGCCCAAATTTTGTTAAGTTATGGACCTCGGTAAATGGGACATAACGGTGTGATATCGAGTCACTCGGTATTTACGGGTATTCCGCGGGTTGATGGGTAATCAACGGACCCCCGGATTTTGGGGTGTCACACTCTTTTTCTCTTATCTCTTCTTTCTTTGATCTAATCTAACAACTACAAGAAGAAAAGAAAAAGAAGACAGATATAAAAAAAGGAAAATTATTACTCGCAGGAGAAGAAGAAAAAGACTACGAGAAGAAGGATACATGAAGAAGAATGAAAGAAAAGAAGAGTACAACAAGAAAAAAAAGATAGAGAAGAATATTACACGAAGAAGAACAAACTATAAAAAGAAGAAGAAAGATAAGGACAACAAGACTACAATATGAAAAATAAGACTCTAAGAAGAAGATGACTCCAAGAAACAAAGAAAAAGATGAAGACCAACGGTACAAGAAAAAATAAGAAGACGACTACAAGAAGTAGAAGATTATAAGAAGAAAAAGAAGATTTCAACAAGTTATTCAAAATAGAAGATGACTAAAAACAAAAATAAGAAAAAGACTACAATGACAAGAAGCAGAAGGCTACAACAAGAAAATAACAGTACTACAACAATGACAAGAAGATTATAAGAAGAAGAAGACTACAACAAAAATAAGAAAAAGACCACAAGAAGAATAAGACTCCAACAAGTACAGAAAAAAAGAAGAAAACCACTACAACAAGAAGAAGAATTTGAAAAAGACTACCAGAAAGAGACCAAGAAGCAGAAGAAAAAGAAAAAAAGACTACTAGAAGTAAAAGAAGACAACTACAACAAGAATAAGAACTATAGAAACAACAAGAAGACTACAAGAATAAAAAGAAAAAGACTAGAAGAAGAAGAGTATCAGAATAAGACTACAAAAGAAAAAGTAGAAGTGGATAAAGAATACAAAAAGAAGACGACTAGAAAAAAGAAAGAACACTACAAGAAAAAGAAGAAAACTACAAGAATGACACAAGAAGACTACAAGGAGGAAGAGGAGAAAAAAAAATACAAAAAGAAGACTACAAGCAAAAGAAGACTACTACAAGGAAAAAAAAAGACTACAAGAAGAAGGCTGCAACAACAATAACAAGACTATAAGAATAAAAAAAATAAGAATACAAAAAGAAGAAGAGAACAATAATAAACAAGAGAAGAAAGAGACTAGAAGAACGAAAAGAGGAAGAAAAAGAAAAAGAAAAAGAAGAGGATGAAGAATACAAAACGAGGAAGAAGACTCCAAGAAGAAAAAGATGAAGACTACTAGAAGGAGAAGCAGAATAAAAGTACAATAACACGAAGAAGAAGGAGAAGAAGAAAAAGGAGGAGACTACAAAAAGAATAAAATAAGAAGAAAGACTATGAGACGAAGAAGAAGAAGATTACAAAGAGGAAGAAGAAGAAAACAACGACTACAAGAAGAAAAGGCACAAAACTACAAAAAGGAACTACTAATAAGAAGAAAAAAAAAACTACAAGAAAAAAAAAAGGATGACAAAAAGAAGACTAAAATACTAATAAGAAAAAGACTACAACAAGAAGAAAAGAATACTGCAAGAAGAACAAAACTAGAGGAAGAAGAAGAAGAAAAAAAAAATGAATAAGACTATAAAAAGAAGAAGACTAAAACAAGAACAATAACAAAAAGAAAAATAAGACTATGACTAGACTACACCCAGAATAAGAAGAAGAAAACTACAATAAGAAGGAAAAAAAAAGCCCACAACAACAACAAGAAACAAGAAGACCACAACACCAACAAGGCCACAACAAGAAGAAGAGACTAGAAAAAATAGAAAAAGACTACAACAACAACAAAAAGAAGGCCACAATAAGAAAAAGAAGAAGAAGCCTACAAGAAAAGGACGAAAAAAAAGGTAGTGGTGGCAACAACAAAAAGAAAAAGAAGCAGATTACAAGAAAAAAAAGAATACAACTACTAGTAGAAAAGAAAGAACACTACAAAAAGAAGAAAAGAAAAAAAAGAATACTACTAGAAGGATAAGAAGAAGGCTATAAGTAGAAAAGGGCTACTAAAAAAGAAAAGGAAGATTGCAACAAGAAGGAAAAAATAAGTAGTAAAAAGAAGACTACTAGAAAAATAAGCTAAAAAAAGAAGAGTACAAGAAAAAGAATAAGAAGAGGGTGAAGCATATACATAAAGAAGACTACAAGAAGAAAAAAATTAAAGACTAGAAAAAGAAGACAATGACTAGTAGAAGAAGAGTACTAGTTGAAGAAGAAAAAGAAGACGACTAGTAGAAGTACAAGTAGAAGAAGAGTGCTAGTAGAAAAAGAAGACGACGATGAAGAAAATTACAAGGAGAAGAAAAAGATGACTACAAGAATAAAAAGATGAAGAAGGTCGCTAGAAGGAGAAGAGGAAGATGAAAACTAGAATAAGAAGAAAAAGAAGAAATAGACTAGAAGAAAAAGAATAATACAAAGAAGAAAAAGAAAAAGAAGACCACTAAGAAGAAGAAGATGACTACTACAACAAGAAGTAGACTACAACAAAAAGAAAAAAAATTCAAGAGATGATTTCGAGAATCAACTAACCGACACATCCGTAGAGCAGATGACTCCACAATCTCGCTCTCGCACAACTGAAATGGGATGAATCAAATCAATAAACTTATTGATTGATTCTGGGCACATTTTCAAATTCAATCAAGGCAAGGGGGCTTACTTTTCCTGAAATTGAGTCATCCTATTCCAATTAAGAAGAAAACGACCACAACAATAAGAAGAATAAAGGAGATAAATTAAAAAAACTACAAAGAAGAGAAGAAGAAAATGACCACAAGGAACAGAAGAAGATGGAGACTACAACAAGAACAAGAAGAATAGAAAAAGAAAATTGTCAAATGAATAAGAATACAATAAGAAGAAGAAACGATGGCTAAAAGTAGAAGAATAAGACTACAACAAAAACATGAAGACGACTAATTAAGAAGAAAAAGAGGACTATAACATGAAGAGGAGGACTACAACAAAAAAAAAAACAGACTTCAAAGAAGAAAAAGAGTACATAAAGAATAATAAGACTATTATAAGTAACAGACTACAACGACAATAACAAGACGACTACAACAAAAAAAAAGACTACAATAGAAAGAAGGAAAAAAAGAGAGGATAAAGAATAAAAAAAGAAAAAAACTATTAAAAAAAAAGAAGAAAACAATTGGAAGAAGAAAACGAGGAAAAAAATTACTATAAGAAGAAGAAGACAACTACAAGAAGGAAAAGGCTAAATAAGAAAAAGATGAAAAATAATAAGACTACGAAGAAGAAGAAAATTATAATAAGAGGAAGGAGAAGACTATAAAAAGAAGAAAAACAAGAAGACTATAACAAGAAGCACAAAATGACTACAAGAAGAAGAAGAAAAAGATTAAATTAGAAGTATACAAAAAGAAAAAGACTACAAGAAGAACAAAAAAAAATTAAAGAAGAAGAAGAAGAACCCTATAAGAAGAATACAAGCAAAATAAGATTAAGAGTATACAAGGAAGAAAAAGAATAAGAAGACATCAAAAAGACTGGAAGAAGAACAAGAAATCATCAAGAAAAAGAAGAACAAGAAGACATCAAAAAGAAGTTGAATACTATAAGAGGAAGAAAAAGACTACAAGAAAAAGAAGGATACAAGAAGAATAAGACTACCAAAAAGAAAAAGCAGAACAAGAACAAGGAGACGACTACAAGAAGAAAAAGAAAAAAGAAGAACGAGAACAAGAAGACTAGTAGAAGAGAAAGAATAATACAATTACAAGAATAAGGATATAAAAAGAAGACTACCAGAAGGAGTATAAGAAGAATAAGAAAACTACAAGAATAAGGAGAAGAAGAAGAAAACTACCAGAAGGAGAAGGAGAAGGAGAAGATGCAGACTGCAAGAAGTAGACTAGAAGAAACCGAAGAACACTAAGAAAACTAAAAGAAGAAGAAGGTGATGAAAAAGACGACAACAATAAGAAGAAAAAGACTACAACAAGAAACTGACTAAAAGAAAAAGACAAAAAGAAGACTGCATGAAGAAGAAAACAATAATTAGAAGAAGGCTACTAAGATTGATAGTACATTGCAACATAGTGGCATAGCAAATTATCAGGAAATACAATATATAAAAAAGTAGGAGCATAATTGTCATTAGACACTAATATTAAGTGCAAGAGTAATGATGGGAATAGCATAACAAGTGGAAGTGGCCAAGCAAATTTTAAGAAAAATAATATATTAGTAGTGCCATAATTGTCATTGGACACTAATATTAAGGGCAAGAATAGCGATGATAATATTGTAACATCAATCTACACTAAGTTCAAAAATAGAAAAAAATGTGCCAAATGGCATATGAGTTTAATATAGGTCATAAAAGTTTATGAGACAAATTGCATCACTAGACAAGTTGAACGGTATAGAGAGAATAAAATAAGTAAAGCAAAATACACAAGGTGTCATGAGACAACTTCAATAAATTGATCCAACCTAACAGTTTAGCCCATGCTAAATAAAAGATTATATATTGACACATCATACCATCCGGCCGAGGTAAGGTTCATTAATTATTATAATCAGCAAGAATTTCAAGTAGTTTCACTAAGTAAAATGCTAAATCCTCGTATATCTTCTTGGTTTCCAAAATTATTTAACCACAAAAAAAGTTGATTTGACTATCGCAACCTTAAAGTAGGCCCAGTTCTTTATATAATTTATAGATATTAACCGTGTCGCAACCTTAAATTACCCTTACTTCTTTATGTAGTTTATAGATATCAACCAAAATGAGCTGAATATAATATATTTGGAAGCATACATAATTGAGAAAGAAACAAATATTTTTAACATAAGTTTCATCATTTTTTTTTCTTTTCTTGTTCTTCAATTATGGTGGCAGAGTCTCTAAATAAAAATTTGTCCACAGCCTTTAAACATTCAACAAGTTTAATATAACAAGTAGCATTTCCCCTAAGGTTTATGTTTACTAAGTTCATGCTTTGTAATAATATTAATCAAAACGAAGGAGAGAGAAAAGTGAAACCAACAATAATCTGTCAGAGCATAAACATGAGACACACAATGGAAGCCCTTATATAGTAAGGCAACATAAAATAAAGAGAATGACCAAACTATCCCTAATAAAACTAATAATAAGCTAAACTCTCTAACACACTTCCTCAAACTCATGATATGAACAGAAAACATCAAAAGTTTGCTAAGAAATTGAAAATGTGCAATGGCTTACGAGATTTTGTAAAGAAATCCGCCTAATTGCAGAATTGAAGGCAGAAAAGGAGGAGAGACAATTCCTAGCCGAAGATGATGACACAAAAAATGACAATCAATCTCAATATGCTTTGTGCACTCATGAAAGACTAAGTTATGAGCAATCTGAATAACACTAGTATTATCACAATACATAAGAATTGGTGCAAATAACATTAAGTCAAGATCAACAAATAGTCATTGTACCAAACTATCTCAACTCCAGTAGATATCATAGCATGATATTCAGTTTTAAAAAATGAACGAGAAACAACGGTTTGCTTTTTGTTTTTCCAAGAAATAAGAAAATCACTGGAAAAAAAAAAGTAGAAGCCAATTCTGGACTTACAGTCCATAGAATCACTAGCCCAATCAGCATCAGAATAAGCCTTGAGTTCCATAAAAGATGAGAAAAATAATAAATTCTATTATAGAGTACCGCGAAGATATCGAAAAATACGAAGAATAACATCCTAGTGAATAATGATGGGTCACCGATGATGACCATAAATACCAACGGATACGAAAAATCTTCATAAATACCAGTAAGAAAATTTGATCCTACCAGTAGTTTGTCACCAAAAAGGCTAACGTCGGCATGATGTCATCGTCGGCAATGATGATGTCAACAACGACCTGACCCTTTTTTTTTTGGAACTTCACATTATGTTTTTCTTCTTGTTTTTGTCGAAATGAAGTGCTATGATACAAAGTTGAAATAGAAAAACATATATTAGGGTTAGAAGAATGTATGGAAATAGAAAAAGGGAAAATGAAGAAAGATATGAAAGAATAGTCTGTGTGTCTAAACTAGATTGCCCTACACTCTCTTATTTATGATATTTGGTAAATTACACTATCACCCCACACTAATTAACTTTGTCTAATAGAGAAAATAAGAACTCTTTAACTATTATTATTGTTGTTGTTGTTGTAGTCTTCTTCTTTTTCTTCTTATAGTGGTCTTTTTCTTTTTCTTTTTGTAGTCTATTTATTTCTTGGTCTGTGTGTCTAAACTAGATTGCCCTACACTCTCTTATTTATAATACTTGGGAAATTACACTATCACCCCACACTAATTAACTTTGTCTAATAGAGAAAATAAAAATTGTTTAACTATTATTATTGTTGTTTGTTGTTGTTGTTGTTGTCTTCTTCTTTTCTTCTTATAGTTGTCTTTTCCTTTTTCTTTTTGTAGTAGTCTATTTATTTCTTGGTCTTGTAGAGGTCTTCTTCTTCTTCCTCATTTAGTCATCGTTTTCTTCATCTTCATGTAGTCTTCTTCTTTCTGTTGAAGTAATCTTCTTTTAGTTGTTATGGTCTTGTCTTCTTAGTATCTTCTTCTCAGTAGTCTTATTTTTCTTTTCCTTATTAGAAGTTTCCTTTTTCTTCTAGTCTACTTCTATTTCTTCATGTGGTCATCTTTTGCTTTCTTGTAGTTTTCATCTTCTTCTCCTTCTCCTTCTAGTGACCATCTTGTTCTTTTACTTGTATCCTTCTTCTCGACTTCTCCTTCTAGTAGTCTTCTTCTTCTTATATATCCTTCTATTTTTAATAGTCTTCTCCTTATTCTTGTAGTCATTGTGTTCTTCTTGTAGTCTCTGTCTTTTTCTTCTTATTCTACTAGTACTCTTCTTATATTTGTTCTACTAGTCTTCTACTTTTTCTTCTTGTATCATTCTTCTTGAGTAATCTTCTTTTTTTCTTGCTTTCTAATCTTATTTTTCTCTTGTAGTCTTCTTATTATTGTTATATTCTTCTTTTTCTTTTTTTTTTCGTTGTAGTCTTCGTCGTCATTTTCTTCTCCTCCTTCATCCTCCTCTTCTTTTTGTAGTATTCTTCTTGTTATATTGTTATAATTTTCTTCTTTTTCTTCTTCATGTAGTCTTTTTTTGTCTTTTATCTTCTTTGAGTTTTCTTCTTCTTCTTGTTCTTTACTTGTATCCTTCTTCTCGACTTCTCCTTCTAGTAGTCTTCTTCTTCTTATATATCCTTCTATTTTTAATAGTCTTCTTCTTCTTATTCTTGTAGTCATCGTGTTCTTCTTGCAGTCTTTGTCTTTTTCTTCTTATTCTACTAGTACTCTTCTTATATTTGTTCTACTAGTCTTCTACTTTTTCTTCTTGTATCATTCTTCTTGAGTAGTCTTCTTTTTTTTTCTTGCTTTCTAATCTTATTTTTCTCTTTAGTCTTCTTATTATTGTTATATTCTTCTTTTTCTTTTTTTTTCTTTGTAGTCTTCATCGTCATTTTCTTCTCCTCCTTTGTCCTCCTCTTATTTTTGTAGTGTTCTTGTTGTTATATTGTTATAATTTTCTTCTTCTTGTATAGTCGTCTTAGTGTTCCTCTTCTTCATCTCCTTAATAGTCTTGTTTTTCTTTTCCTTCAAGTCTTACTTCTTCTTCATGTAGTCTTCTCGCTATGGTTTTCTTTTTCTTCTTCTTTTCATATATCTTTATTCTTGTAGTTTTTTTTTCTTCTTCTTCTTCTTGTAGTTGTCTTCTTGTTCTTTTTAGTAATCTACTTCTTGTATTTTTCTTTTTTTTCTTCTAGACTACTTCGTGTTGGAGACTTCGTCGTCTTCTTTGTGTCTTTTTCTTCTTCTTTAGGGCTAGGCTCCAACTTCGACAATCAGAAAGCACACATCTGACTTCAATCAGAGTGAATTTTTTCCTCTGACTCCAACTCCAAATGACTATAACTCTAGTTCTAACTCCGTCTTGTCGAAGACAGAGTGAAGGCGAAACAGCTTGTCAAAAATGTACACAACCCAAAAAATAAAATTTACTACCAAAAATATACATATACCATCAAACACATATATAGAGAGGAGGGAAACAAAAAGAGAATTACTAGGTAAGTTCTTCGATATGAGATTTGCCGGCAAGACCATCATCACAAGTGAGATTTGAGTCATTGGATCTGGCATTTGCACCTCCTCCATCATTGAGATTTGAAATCTTATATCTAAGATCCAAATCTCAAAGTTTTTTGCCGAGATCCGAGATCTCAGATGTCATCTGCGTTTTGCCACCAATTTCATAGGTGTTCTTCGCCATCAAAGAAACGAGAGGGAGAGAGAGGCAACGAAGAGCGGAGAAAAAAGAGCAAAGAGAAGAGAGAGGCAAAAGCAGAAGGAACAAGAGACTGAGCGAATAAAGAGGAGAGAGAGATACAGAAAGAGATGCAAAAATAAGTAAAAAAAATGTATTCTTATATCTTTATTCTTGTAGTTTTCTTCTTGTTGTTGACTTTTTCTTCTTATAGTCATCGCCTTGTTCTTCTTATTCTTCTTCTTATAGTCATCTTCTTATCCTTCTCTTCAGTAGTCTTCTTCTTTTATTTTTCTTTTCTTTTTTCTTCTTGTAGGCTACTTCTTTTTCTTTTAGCCTTCTTCTTCTTCTTTAGGCTATGCTCCGACTTCGACGAACTTGGAAAGCACATATACGATCTCTGACTCGAACTTCAATCATAACAAATTTTTCCCTTCAACTCTAACTCCGAATGACTATAACTCTAGTTCTGATTCCGCCTTGTCGGAAATAGAGTGAAGGCAAAGCAACGTGTCAAAATTATACACAACCCAAAAAAATAAAAATCCTATCAGAAATATATATACCATCACACACACACACTCACACATAGAGAGAGAGAGAGAGAGAATTACTGTCTAAATGAGTTCCTGGATATGAGATTTGTAGGAAAGACCATCGCATGTGAGATCAAAGTTCTTGAATCTGGAATTTGCATCTCCTCCATTGTTGAGATCTTATATCTTTGAGTTTTTCGCTGAGATCTGAGTCACAAATCTCATATATGAGTTTTGCCACCAATTTCGCATGTGTGTTCTTTCGCCATCAAAAGAGCAAAAAAGAGAGAGAAAAGAGGTAGAGAGATGCAAAAGGAGTGAGAGAATAATGAAGTAGAAGAATAGAGAAGCAAAAGGGGAAAGACTGAGAGATGCAAAGAGAGACGAAAAGAAGTAAAAGGACATTAGTTTTCTTATATCCTTATTCTTGAATTCTTTTTCATCTTCTTCTACTTGGAGTCTTCTTGTTCTTTTTTATTCTTTTTCTTGTAGTCATCGTCTTGTTCTTCTTTTAGTCGTCTTCTTGTTCTTCTTTTTAGTAGTCTCTTCTTGTTATATTTTTATTTTTTTTCTTTTCCTTCTTGTAGACTACTTCTTCATGTCAGAATCTTCTTCTTCTTTTAGTCTTTTTCTTCTTCTTTAGGGTTGGGCTCCAAATTCGACGAACTTGAAAACCACACATACAACCTCCGAATCTGATTTCAATCGGAACAAATTTTTCCTTCCGACGAAGAATAACTATAACTTCAATTTCGACTTCGCCTTGTCGAAAAATGGAGCGAAAACAAAGTAGTGTGTTGACAATGTACACAACCCAAAAATAAAACTATCAGGAATATACATGTACCATCAGACATACACACATATAGAGAAAAAAAAAAGAGACAAATACTGGGTGAGTTCTTGGATCTAAAATTTGCAAAAAAGACCATTGCAGGTGAGATCTGAGATTTGCACCTCCTCTATCATTGAGATCTAGGATCTCTAAGTTTTTCATTGAGATCTCAAATCTTATATTTGAGTTTTGCTATCAATTTCACGGGTGTGTTCTTCCCATTGAAAGAGAGAGAGAGATAGACAGAGAAAAATAGAGAGGAAGAGAGAGAAGAGAAAGACATAAGTAGGAGCGAGAGATAAGACAGAATAAAGAGAGAAGCAGAGAGAGGAAGATCGAAATAAGTAAAAGAAAATTAGTTTTCTTATATCCTCATTCTTGTAGTTTTCATCTTGTTGCTTTTTCCTTTTTTTTTTCTTCTTGTAGTCTTCTTATTCTTTTTTTCTTCTACTTCTTGTAGTCATCGTCTTGTTCTTATTCTTCTTCTTGTAGTCATCTTCTTGTTTTTATTCTTCCTTTTGTAATCATCTTCTTGTTCTTCTTAATAGTCTTCTTATTGTATTTTTCTTTTTTTTTCTTCTCCTCCTTGTAGACTACTTCATGTTGGAGTCTTCTTTTTTATGGCTAGACTTTGACTTTGACGAAGTCGGAAAAGCACATATACGACCTCCGACTCCGACTTCAACCAGAATGAATTTTTCCCTCTGATTCTGGCTCTGAAATACTATAACCAAGGATCAAAATGTCGTGTCGACACGTCCGAAACGTCCGAAACGTTTCGGAATTTCAACACTCCGAAACGAAACAGTAGTTGAATCACAAAATTCCAGTGTTTCGGTCGAAACGGTACTGTTTCGGACCGTTTCGGTCGAAACGGTACTGTTTCGGACCGTTTCGGTCGAAACGGCATTGTTTCGAACCATTTCGACAAAACAGTGATATATTCGGTTCATTATGAATAATTACATTTAATACCCATTATAATTACATTTAATACCCACTGTAATTACATTTAATACTCACTATAATTATATTTAATATCCCACTATAATTACATTTAATTCTCACTGCTCTTCTGTCTTTTATAATTTTTTTGTTATAAGAATAAATAATTACACTTAATACCCTACTATAATTATATTTAATACCCATTATAATTATATTTAATACATACTGTAATTATATTTAATACCTCACTGCTGTGCAAGTTTTTTTCTTTTTTTTTTTGTTATAAGTATTAACAATTACATTTAATACCCTAATGTAATTATATTTAATACCTACTGTAATTACATTTAATACCCACTGCAATTACATTTAATTTTTAAGTATACATAAGTATCATTAATTTAATTTGATACCCTTAATTATTAGTATTATAATAAAATAGTATTATTAATTGGATTATATTACCGTAATAATATGATTTGGAGTAACTATTATCATCATATTTATGTCACATATGGAGTTTCTCTAAGTAGCTACTCAGAGCCTACACCGATGTATGAGCCTGCTCGACACTCCACAGGGGAATGGATGTAACCATGTAAGTATGTACTCATTAGCATTTCATGTGTATTATAAAACCTTAATATTATGTAAAAATGTGTTTATTTCATAAAAATTAAGTGTTTGAAACTAATTTAAGTGACTTTCGCCTCAAGTCAAGCCTTTTTTTGCCTCAAATTTAAATTTATTCTTGTATAAATTGATGTTAACCTAATAAATATGTTGAATTAATAAATTATTTAGCATATCTTTATAAATTAATGGATTGCATTTGTGTTTCTATGCGTTTCCATATTTTTTCTGCGTTTCCATTGCGTTTCCGAAATGTTTCCGAAACGTTTCTATTTTTGAGTTGACCGAAACGGTACTTCGAAACGAAATTTTGATCCTTGACTATAACTTCAGTTTTGACTCTTCCTTGTCGGGATGGAGCAAAGGCATAGCAGCGTGTCGAAAATGTACACAACCCAAAAAAAATACTACAAAAAATATACGTATACCATCAAACACGCATACATATATATTTATAGAGAAAGAATGAGAGAAATACTGTTTGAGTGAGTTCTTGGATTTGAGATTTATAGGGAAGACCATCGCAATTGAGATATGAGTTCTTGGATCTAGGATTTGCACCTCCTCCATTGTTGAGATCTAAGATTTCTGAGTTTTTCGCTGAGGTTTGATATTTCAAATCTTATATTTAAGTATAGGAGAGAGAAATAGAGAGAAGAGAGAGGCAGAAAGAGAGAGATGCAGAGAAAGGAAGAATTCAGGCAGAGAGAGAGAAAGAGATGGACATAAGTAAAACGAAGTTTTCTTATATCTTTATCTTATAGTTTTCTTCTTGTTGTTGTCTTTTTCTTCTTTTTCTTCTTGTTCTTTTTTATTCTTTTTGCAGTCATCGGCTTGTTCTTCTTTTTAGTAGTCTTCTTCTTTCTTCTTGTATTTTTTTTTTGTTCTTCTTATAGGCTACTTCATGTTGGAGTCTTTTTTTTTTTTTCTTCTTCTTTAGGATTGGGCTCCGAATTCGACAAAGTCAAAAAGCACATATACGACTTCCGACTCCGACTCCAAATGGCTACAACTCATAGTTCCAACATTGCCTTGTCAGAGACGGAGCAAAGACAGTGCAGCGAGTCAGAAATGTACACAATCCAAAAAAAAAAAAAATAGTAGAAATATAAATATACCATCACACACACACATAGACAGAAAGAGAGAAAAAGATAGAATTATTGTCTGAGACGGAGCAAAGACAGTGCAGCGAGTCAGAAATGTACACAATCCAAAAAAAAAAATAATAGTAGAAATATAAATATACCATCACACACACACATAGACAGAAAGAGAGAAAAAGATAGAATTATTGTCTGAGTGACTTCATGGATTTGAGATTTGTTGGAAAGGCCACCGCAGGTGAGATCTAAATTCTTGGATTTGGGATTTGCACCTCCTCCATCATTGTGATTTGAGATCTCTAAGTTTTTCGTTGAGATTTGAGATCTCATATCTCATATTTAAGTTTTGCCACCAATTTCACACGTGTTCTTCACCATCGAAAGAGTAAGAGAGAGAAACACTGAGAAAAATTGAGAAGAGAGGTAGTAGAGAGAGGAACAAAGAGAAGAGGCAGGTAGAAGCAGATGTGATACAGAGAGAATAGAAAGATAGAAGGGGAGGGAGGGAGAGAGAGAGAGATGCAGACTGAGGAACGAAGAATAGAGGTAGAGAAACATAGAAATAAGTAAAAGAAAATTGGCTATCGCTAAGGTCTGAGATTTCAAATTAGATATCTAAGTTTTGTTACCAATTTTGCATTTGTGTTCTTCGCCATCAAAGGAGTGATAGAGAGGGAGAGATAGAGAAAAAAACGGAGAGAAAAAAGGCAGAGAGAGGAACAAAGAGAAGAGAGATGCAGATGCAGAAGTAGGAGCGAGAGACATAAAGAATAGAGAAACAGGAGGGAGGGAGAGAGACAGAAATAAGTAAAAAGAAATTAATTTTCTTATATCCTTCTTCTTGTAGTCTTCTTGTTCTTTTTTTCTTCTTCTTATAGTCATTGTCTGGTTCTTCTTATTCTTTTTCTTCTTGTAGTCGTCATCTGGCTATTCTTTTAAGTAATCTTCTTCTTCTTGTATTTTTATTTTTTTTCGTCTCCTTCTTGTAAACTACTTCATGTTGAAGCCTTTTCTTCTTTTAGAATTTTTCTTCTCCTTTAGGGCTGGGCTCCGACCTCGATGTAGTCGAAAAGCACACATACGACCTTCGAATCTGATTTCAATCAAAATGAATTTTTTCCTCCGACTCCGACTCCCAGTCCAAATGACAATAACTTTGGTTTCTACTCCGCCTTGTCGGACCAAAGGCATAGAAATATCAGATTCTACGCAAGAAAAAATATAAATGCTGAGATTTCCAAATTAATAAATAGTTCCAAAAAAAAAACAATTCAAGTCATTCAAACGTATACATGGCATCTAACAATGTTGTAAAGAGATCCACATCCTCAGTATCTTCAATTATACAACCACAAAAGCTTTTTGTTTCCATGAAAAAAACAATCCTTTCAAGGATTTAATTGCCATGGGTTTATTTTATAGTTCAATCCTTTCAACCCATTATGAAAGCATTAACTTATAGAACTCAATAAAGCAGAAATCCTACAGTATAAGTGTGTGCATTTTGAATCCTGTCAATTCATCAAAGTTAGGCGGTCACTAACCAAAAAAGATTTTTTTTTTCAAATAAGAAATAATAAAGTAAGCAAATCTTACTTGGAGAAACTGCAACACTAATTTGCTTGGAGGCTGAGTATAAATGCTTAACAAATGGCATTCGCTTTATAATCCACTCTCCAATTCAGAAAACAGTAGCACCCATACATGATGAGACAAACACAACAACAAAAAACACAAACTAAAGATGTGACAAACCCAAGGCGAGTATCACAATGAACTGCCTTTAACAGACATAAAGGTAGAAAGAGAAAATATAGAATTCAAGGCATGGAGCTGGAAATGTGGCATAGTAACATGAAACAAACAATAAACGCATTTATCATTTCCACGTGTATTCTTAATCATTAAACTAAAAGGACTTTGAGATAAAAATACAAGCCTATAAAAATTTCAGATAAGTAAGACAAAAACAAAGTAAGAACAAAACATAGGATTGTCCAGTACCTCAAATACCAACTACTAACAATAGCCATTTCCTAAAAAAAGTCAACAATCTTGCAAACCCACAATCATTGGATTATCAAAGGTCAAGGTTCTTAATATGACATGACTAAAAAACATGCACATGCTATTAAGAGGATATTTAATTGCCATGGGTTTATTTTATAGTTCAATCCTGTATCATATTCCCATTATGAAGGTATTAACTTTTAGAGAACTCAATAAAGCAGAAATCATACGGTATAAGTGTGTGTATTTTGAATAGTGTCAATTCATCAAAGTTAGGCAGTCACTAAGCAAAGTGAATATTTTTTATTCAAAAAAGAAATAGACTGAGCAAATCTTACCTTGAGAAACTGCAGCACTAGTTTGTTTGGAGGCTGAGTACATGTGCTTAACAAATGGCATTTGCTTTATAATCCACTCTCCAATCCAGAAAACAGTAGCACCCATCCATGATGAGACAAAAACACTAACAAAAAACACAAAAATTAAAGATGTGACAAACCCAAGGCGTGCATAACAATAAACTGCCTTTTAAGAGACATAGCTGCAAAGGTAGAAGAGAAAAGATAGAATTCAAGGCATGAAGCTAGAAATTTGGCATAATAACATGCAGCAAACAATAAATGCATTGATCATTTCAACATTTATTCCTAATCATTAAACTAAAAGGATTTTGAGATAAAATATACAAGCCCATGAAAATTTCAAATAAGTAAGACAAAAACAAAGCAAGAACAAACAATAACATTTTCTAGTGCCTCAAATCCCAGTTACTAACCATAGCTATTTCCTAAAAAAAATCAACAATCTTGAAAAACAACAATCATTGGATTATCAAAGATATATGTGTCAATGGTCAAGATCCTTAATATGAAATTATTAAAAAACAAGCACATGCTATTAAGAGAATCTTGTATCATTTTCCCATTATTAAGGTATTAACTTTTAGAAAACTCAATAAAGCTGAAATCCTACGGTATAAGTATGTGCATTATGAATCCCATCAATTCATCAAAGTTATGCAATCACTAAGCAAAGAGGATATTTTTTTTCAAATAAGAAACAGATTGAGCAAATCTTACCTGGAGAAATTGCTGCACTAATTTGCTTGGAGGCTGAGTATATGTGTTTAACAAATGGCATTCGCTTTATAATCCACTCTTCAAACCAAAAAACAATAGCACCCATCCATGATGAGACAAAAACACCAACAAAAAACACAAAAACTAAAAATGTGACAAACCCAAGGCAAGCATCACAATGAACTGCCTTTAAGAGACATAGCTACAAAGGTAAAAGAGAAAAGATAGAATTCAAGGCATGAAGCTGGAAATATGGCATAATAACACGCAACAAACAATAAACGCACTGATCATTTCCACGTGTATTCTTAATCATTAAACTAAAAGGATTTTGAGATAAATATACAAGCCTACAAAAATTTCAGATAAGTAAGACAAAAACAAAGTAAGAACAAAACAGAACATTGTCCAGTGCCTCAAATACCAACAGCTAACCATAGCCATTTCCAAATAAAAATCAACAATCTTGCAAACCCACAATCATTTGATTATCAAAAATACTTGCTTCAGAGGTCAAGGACCTTAATATGAAATGACTAAAAATAAAGCACATGCTATTAGGAGGATATTTAATTGCCATGGGTTTATTTTATAATTCAATCCGGTATCATGTTCCCATTATGAAAGCATCAACTTATAGAGAACTCAATAAAGCAGAAATCCTACGATATAAGTGTGTGAATTTTGAATCCCGTCAATTCATAAAAGTTAGGCCGTCACTAACCAAAGAAGTTTTTTTTTTTCAAATAAGAAACAGAGTAAGCAAATCTTACCTGGAGAAACTGCAACACTAATTTGCCCGTAGGCTAAGTATATGTGCTTAACAAATGGCATTCGTTTACAATCCACTATCCAATCCAGAGAACGGTAACACCCATCTATGATGACACAAAAACACCAACAAAAAACACAAAAACTAAAGATGTGACAAACCCAAAGGGTGCATCACAATGAACCGCCTGTAAGAGACAGTTACAAAGGCAGAAGAGAAAAGATAGAATTCAAGGCAAGAAGCTGGAAATATGGCATAATAACATGCAACAATAATAAAAACACTGATCATTTCCACATGTACTCTTAATCATTAAACTAAAAGAATTTTGAGATAAAGATAAAAGCCTATAAAATTTTCAGATAAATAAGACAAAAACAAAGCAAGAACAAAGCATAGGATTGTCCGGTGCCTCAAATCCCAACTACTAACCATAGCAATTTCCTAAAAAATGTCAACAATCTTGGAAACCCACAATCATTGCATTATCAAAGATACACGCTTCAAAAGTCAAGGTCCTAAATATGAAATGACTAAAAAACAAGCATGTGCTATGAAGAGGATATTTAATTACCATAGGTTTATTTTATGGTTCAATCCCGTATCATATTCCCATTATGAAGGTATTAACTTTTAGAAAACTCAATAAAGCAGAAATCCTACAGCATAAGTATGTGTATTTTGAATCCAGTCAATTCATAAAAGTTAGGCAGTCACTAAGCAAAGAGGATATTTATTTTCGAATAAGACACAGGCTAAGCAAATCTTACGCGCAGAAATTGCAGCAATAAATTGCTTAGAGTCTGAGTATATGAGCATAACAAATGGCATTCGCTTTACAATCCACTCTCCAATCCAGAAAACAGTAGCACCAATCCATGAGGTGCCAAAAACAACATCAAAAAACACAAAAAACTAAAGATGTGACAAACCCAATGCGTGCATCACAATAAACTGCCTTTAAGAGACATAGCTACAAAGGTAGAAGAGAAAAAATAGAATTCAAAGCATGAAGCTGGAAATATGGCATAATAACATGCAGTAAACAATAAAAGCATTGATCAATTCCACATGTATTCTTAATCAATAAACCAAAAGGATTTTGAGATAAATATACAAGCCTATAAAAATTTCATATAAGTAAAGACAAAAACAAAACAAGAACAAAGCATAACATTGTCCAGTGCCTCAAATCCCAACTGCTAACCATAGCTATTTCCTAAAAATTGTCAACAGCCTTAAAAACCCACAATCATTGGATTATCAAATATACATGCTTCAAAGGCCAAGGTCCTTAATATGAAATGACTAAAAATAAAGCACATACTATTAAGAGGATATTTAATTGCTGGAGGTTTATTTAGTAGTTCTCATTATGAAGGTATTAACTTTTAGAGAACTCAACAAAGCAGAAATCCTAGGATATAAGTGTGTGCATTTTGAATCCCGTCATTCATCAAAGTTAGGCAATCACTAAGCAAAGAGCATATATTTTCTCAAATAAGAAAATCTTACCTAGAGAAACTGCACCACTAATTTGCTTGGAGGCTGAGTATATGTGCTTAACAAATAGCATTCGTTTTATAATCCTCTCCAATCCAGAAAACAGTAGCACACATCCATGACGAGACAAAAACACCAACAAAAAACACAAACTAAAGATGTGACAAACCCAAGGCGTGCATCACAATGAACTGCCTTTAAGAGACATAGCTACAAAGGTAGAAGAGAAAAGATAGAAATTAAGACATGAGCTGGAAATATGGCATAATAAAATGCAGCA
Organism: Ilex paraguariensis; assembly: GCA_963454935.2. Taxonomy (NCBI): domain Eukaryota; kingdom Viridiplantae; phylum Streptophyta; class Magnoliopsida; order Aquifoliales; family Aquifoliaceae; genus Ilex; species Ilex paraguariensis. The sequence goes on from CAUOFW020000796.1 coordinate 188,530, forward strand.
AACAATAAAAGCATTGATCATTTTCACAAGTATTCTGAAGCATTAAACTAAAAGGATTTTTAGATAAATATACAAGCCTATAAAAATTTTAGATAAGTAAGACAAAAACAAAGCAAGAACAACCCATAGCATTGTCTACCTCAAATCCCAGCTACTAACCATAGCCATTTCCTTAAAAAAGTCAACAATCTTGCAAACCCACAATCATTGGATTATTAAAGATACATGCTTCAAAGGTCAAGGTCCTCAATATGAAATGACTAAAAAACAAACACAAGCTATTAAGAGGATATTTAATTGTCATGGGTTTATTTTATAGTTCAATCTTGTATTATAATCCCATTATGAAGGTATTAAATTTTAGGGAACTCAATAAAGTAGAAATCCTACAGGATAATTGTGTGTATTTTGAATTCCGTCAATTCATCAAAGTTAGGCAGTCACTAAGCAAAGAGGATATTTTTTTTCAAATAAGAAACAGACGAAGCAAATCTTACCCGGAGAAGCTGCACTAATTTGCTTGGAAGTTGACTATATATACTTAACAAATGGATTCGTTTTATAATCCACTCTCCAATCCAAAAAACAGTAGCACCCATCAATGATGAGTCAAAAACACCAACAAAAAAAAAAAAAAAACTAAAGATGTGACAAACCCAAGGCGTGCATCAAAATGAACAGCCTTTAAGAGACATAATACAAAGGTAGAAGAGAAAAGATAGAATTCAAGGCATGAAACTGAAAATAGGACATAATAACATGCAGCAAACTAAAAAACATTGTTCATTTCCACATGTATTCTTAATCTTTCAAATAAAAGAATTTTGAGATAAATATACAGACCTATCAAAATTTCAGATAAGTAAGACAAAAACAAAGCAAGAACAAAGTATAGCATTGTCCAATGTCTCGAATCCCAGCTACTAACCATAGACATTTCCTTAAAAAAGTAAACAATCTTGAAAACCCAAAATCATTGGATTATAAGATACATGAAAGGTCAAGTCCTTAATATGAAATGACTAAAAAACAAGCACACGAAGATATTTAATTGCGATGGGTTTATTTTATAGTTCAATCCTATATAATATTCCCATTATGAAGGTATTAAATTTTAGAGAACCCAATGAAGCAGAAATCCTACGGGGTTGAATCTCGTCAATTCATCAAACTTAGGCAGTCACTAAGTAAAGAACATTTTTTTTTTCAAAAAAAGAAACAAACAAAGCAAATCTTACCTTGAGAAACTAGAACACTAATTTGCTTGGAGGCTTAGTATATGTGCTTAACAAATTGCATTCGCTTTACAATCTACTATCCAATCCAGAAAACAATAGCACCCATACATGATGAGATAAAAATACCAACAAAAAACACAAAAACTAAAGATGTGACAAACCCAAAGGGTGAATCACAATGAACTACCTTTAAGAGATATTTACAAAGGTAGAAAAGAAGAGATAGAATTCAAGGCATGAAGGTGGAAATATAGCATAATAACATGCAACAAAAAATAAAAACATTGATCATTCACATGTATTCTTAATGATTAAACTAAAAGGATTTTGAAATAAATATACAAGCTTATAAAAATTCCAAATAAAGAAGAGAAAAACAAAGCAAGAACAAAGCATCGGATTGTCCAGTGCCTCAAATCCCAACAACTAATCATAGCCATTTCCAAAGTCAAGAATCTTACAAACCCACAATCATTGGATTATCAAAGATACATGATTCAAAAGTCAAGGTCCTTAATATGAATTGACTAAAAAACAAGCACATGCTATTAAGAGGATATTTAATTGCCATAGGTTTATTTTAAAGTTCAATCTAGCGTCATATTCCCATTATGAAGGTATTAACTTTTAGAGAAGTCAATAAAGCAAAAATCCTACAGTATAAGTGTGTGCATTCTGAACCCCGTAAATTCATCAAAGTTAGGCAGTCAGTAAGCAAAGAGGATGTTTTTTTTCAAATAAGACACAGACTAAACAAATCTTAGCTAGAGAAACTGCAGCACTAATTTGGTTGGAGGTTGAGTATATGTGTTTAACAAATCGTATTCGCCTTGCAAACCATTCTCCAATCCAGAAAACAGTAGCACCACCCATCCATGATGAGCCAAAAGCACCAACAAAAAACACAAAAACTAATGATGTGACAAACCCAAGGTGTGTATCACAATTAACTTCCTTTAAGAGACATAGCTACAAAGGTAGAAGAGAAATAATAGAATTCAAAGCATGAAGCTGGAAATATGGCATAATAACTTGCAGCAAACAACAAAAGCTTTGATCATTTCGATCATTTCGACATTTCCAAAGTCAAGAATCTTACAAACCCACAATCATTGGATTATCAAAGATACATGATTCAAAAGTCAAGGTCCTTAATATGAATTGACTAAAAACAAGCACATGCTATTAAGAGGATATTTAATTGCCATAGGTTTATTTTAAAGTTCAATCTAGCGTCATATTCCCATTATGAAGGTATTAACTTTTAGAGAAGTCAATAAAGCAAAAATCCTACGGTATAAGTGTGTGCATTCTGAACCCCGTCAATTCATCAAAGTTAGGCGGTCAGTAAGCAAAGAGGATGTTTTTTTTTCAAATAAGACACAGACTAAACAAATCTTAGCTAGAGAAACTGCAGCACTAATTTGGTTGGAGGTTGAGTATATGTGTTTAACAAATCGTATTCGCCTTGCAAACCATTCTCCAATCCAGAAACAGTAGCACCACCCATCCATGATTAGCCAAAAGCACCAACAAAAACACAAAAACTAATGATGTGACAAACCCAAGGTGTGTATCACAATTAACTTCCTTTAAGAGACATAGCTACAAAGGTAGAAGAGAAATAATAGAATTCAAAGCATGAA